>APFE031279547.1:163541-177833 GCA_000404065.3 Pinus taeda | reverse complement strand
TATATATATGTCTACTGTGGGGGTACGAAATCAAGTATTCACAACCCAAAGTGTCAATACAGAAAATTGATGATTGATGCTGGAAGTCCAATAATAAGAAGTTGGGTTGCTCGCAACTGAGATTCCAATCAAAACAAAAATCTCCATGAGGGATTAGAACAAATAAAATCAATGTGGTTAACTAATCCAATATATGGGAGTTTGATGTAAGTGATGATGTCGGCTCTTGACTTACATGGCTATCAGTTACGACGAAGCTCATATTGTAGCTGTTGTTAATGATTTTGATGGTGTGGTACATGGTACCATTGGATGTTTGGTAGCTCTATTAACCAAGCTACGAAATGTTTGACTAGATCCCTGTGTTGGTCTGGATTGTAGAGTTTTTTGATGAAGCTAATCTTAAAATTGCGCAGGATTGTATTATGTAACTACATGTCATGGTTCACAATGCTATTGAATGAGGTACTATGCACTAGTCGAGTAGACTAGGAATTGGAATTCAACATTGTTATTAGATTTATTTTAGGTTTGGATTAATAAAGTATTCAATAATTTAGGTAGATAAAATTTCTTTTGATTTTTAATAAGTAGAAAATTATTGATTTTCATTAATAAAAGTAGATATATAATTTGGTAATTCATTGTTAGTGTTTTTGCATGCAGTATATTATATTTTAGAATAAAATGGTTAAATTTCTAAGTATCTTATTACTTAAAAAATTTTAGTGCTTTTATATCTGACTGAAAATTGTCTACTATATCAATTTCATAAAAAAATATTAAGGTTTTTTATGATGACAAATATATCATATATGATTCAAACATGATAAAAACATATCATGATCTATGAAAATTTTCATGGACAAATGACAAATAAATGAGATGAAGGAAAAAATTTCAAGGGCATCCCTTTATAAGTTAAAACTCCTTGAGTTGCAAAAGGATTCCTTTGTTGAAAACTGAGTAGATAATCCTCGTTGCCACACAGTTGCATCCCTCCTTTGAAAGGAGATCTGCCACTTGATTCTACTCTCTATAGACATTATTAAATGCTATTCTTTGAAAGGTATTCATTTTGCATCCAAAATGTAAGGGAAGGTGGTCCAAATTTTGTTCTCAATTGTACCCAATCTAGGATCATCTTGGAATCTCCAAACACAGGTAAATATTCAATTGCAAGCCAGTTAGCACATAAAAGAGCCCCCAAGAGAATTATTACCTAAACTCTATTATTTGACCCTGTGCCACCATACCAACTGAAATGGAAGGCATTGTCTCGATTCAAAACCAAATATGTCCCACTTCCATAAACCTTGTTGGTGGATGCTATATAAAAAATAAAAATAAAAAAATAAGTATGACCATAGCTCCACGAGTTGAAAATGTCTTCTAGGTTGTTCCTCCTTCATTAGCCATATCTACATAAAATATGCAAGGATCTTTAAATAGCGCCTCTAGTGTCTGGTTCTGTTTGATAAAAAATTGTCTCATTCCTGCTTCTCCATTGCCCCACAAAATATAGAAAGGCATGGAATGATATGTCTTGAAACCTTCAAACCATTGAGTGATACATCTCTAAATGGAAACCATGTTCCATATTACATGTATTTTAAGTGTCTAAAGAACCCCACTCCATACTGAGATCACAAAAGTACATGTTCGAAATAGATGTTCCACGTCTTCTAATATTCTTTGCATAAAGAGCATCTTCCAAGATCGTGAGAGCCCCTTTTATGGATATTATCCCAAGTTAAAATATTATTTTGAACCACCAACCACACAAAACATTTTAATTTGAGAGGTATATATCATCTCCACGTGTTATGAAACCAAAAAGCGTTATCATTCAAGCCACGTCCATGAGAAATATGTTTATAAATCTCTTTAACTGAGATCTTCTCATTATACATAACACCTTCGCATGTTAGCTTTTCTTTCTTCTCAGTGTGTTTTAAACTTCTTAGACTTAACTGTGTTGTGAAATGTGCCCATTCCACAAATAGATCCTCTGGAAATCCAAGTTCAAATGCATTAACCCAATAAATTGTAAGAGAAGAAGATCCTCAATCACAAGAGATTTAGTTCATAAAGTAAAGCCTTTTCTTATGTAAATGCTCAAGGATGCGAATAGAAAGAGTATGTATTCCCTCCACTCCTTTGATATCATCTAGTCCTATTTCTATCCTTTTCCCCCTTCCAACCTCGCATCTCAGATTTTGCAGTAGCCAATATTTGTTTCTCATCATGCTTCTCCATATATAAGATGCCACCTTCTTCTTTGGAGCTACCTCTTTAATCCATTCCTTAAGCTGTCTATTTTTTATATATTTCTCTTTAATAACTTATTACCAAATACCTTTTCCCTATAATTCTTACAATAATCTCTTGAGAAGTAAAGCCTGACTAAAACATTATGTGTCCTTTATACCCCACCCTCAATCCTTCTCATGTCTGGTAAGCACCTCTAAATAGACCAAAAGTATCTTATTTGTGGATTTAGACCTAGCCCAAAGGCACCTAGCTATAATAGCATCAATTCTTTTGGTCTAAAGATAATGAGGGGGGGAGATATTGAGGCTTCAGCCTCTAGTTGCAATGAAATCATGCCCTCCCCATTTTTCATGAAATTCTTTGAAGATGTCAATTTTTTAGGCTTTTGTCAAAGAGTGCAGGAACTAGGTTACCATGAGCATCTCACAGGTATATTTTCCCTCACCTTGAAGGAAGATCACCATTACAAGGACTAATCTCATGCTTTCAGTGGATGCCATCTCTCAAGCTACAGGCATACCAAACCATGGTGGAAATTGGTTCAAAGGCATGAACCTAGACGTAGAAGAGTACAAACCCTACTTGAAATCACATTACAAAGGAGCTCACTCACATGTTTCCCCATTCAAATACTTGTTGGAGAGATATGCACCATTGATGAGGGTTGTCAAGAAGTTATTCACATGTGAGGTCAGATTTTTTAGGCTATATCAATACCACATAAGACTGCTCATGCACTTTACATCTACCAAGTCTCTAAATTTGTCCAGTTATTTGTATAGGAGCCTAATCGAAATGTCTGAAAGGGTGCAATTGAAAGGCAAAGTGAATTATCCCAACCTCTTTCACCATAAAATAATAAAGGTTATAGTACTCCATTAGTTGAAAGAGAAGAACATGACATGAGACACCTTCATTGAGGTAGCTTTGAAAACACATATAACCACTTCACCAAGCTAGCACAAACCATGTCAATACAACCCATGGAATTGGGGTCATCAAGAAAACATGATGAGCCTAAATTTTCCAAAACCCACCTAAGCCTAGCTATCTAGACTAAAATCCTTTACATTCCAGTCATCTCTTGGCTGTGATTTCATAGAGAGAGCCCTCTCTGGTTTGGTAGGGCTAGCTACCAAACTAAAACCTTGGTCTATGGTTACCTCTATCGATCTCCTCATTAGCCTGGGACATTGTGGAGGACACCTGAGGGCATGAAAACTAGGGAGTGCCAAGGTCTTCTAGTGAATGTATGGTTCCCAAGTCATGGAAAAATGTAATGCTAGTTGTGAGGTCATGACTGCCAAGGTGTGTTAGGGAATGCTAGGGCATGCTAACATGTGCCAAATAGTACGACATGTCAAACAAGCTAAGATGTGCCAAGCGCTAAGGCATGCCAAGATGTACAAGGGCGTGACAATGCATGCCAGGGACTATAAAGGCAACAAAAAGGAGGAACAAGTTAAACTACAAGGAAATGAGCACATAATAGGGTTAATAAGTCATAAATTTACCTTTTCCATAAGGGGCATGCTAGGCACACCAACACTAGGTACCAATAGGTGCGAACTGCCAAGTGTCAATGCATTCTAAGTTCCAAATATTCCTCTGTTTCTTCTCATCTAGTTTCCAATAATTGATCTCAAATAAATTTAATATTAAACAATGCAAAACCATACCAAGTCATCTCAACACATGCCAAACATGCTAAGACTTGCCAAGTGGCAAAACGTGCCAAGTTCCAATGTGTGTCAGGGAGTGTGATGTGTGCTATGAAGTGGGAGAGCATATTGAAGAGTGCTAAGGTGTGTTAGAGAGTGCCAATGCATGCTGGGGAGTGTTAGGGAGTATTAGGACAACACAAGGGAGCACTAGGTCAAAATGCATGGAAGTGAATGAATATGAGGGTGTGTCGGTGAGTGTCATTGAGTGTTAGCTATCATGCCAAGGAGGGAGTGACAAGGTATGCTAAGCATGGGTAAGGCATGCTAGGGAATATCATGCAATGTAAAGAAATGCTAGAGTGTGCTAGGTAGTTTTTGGGTGTGGTAACATGTGCCAAATAGTGCCAAGGCATGGCAGGTGCTAAGACATGCTAAGATGTGCATGGTGCCAGAGTATGCCAATATGCGTCAAGGAGTTTCAAGGCAACAAAAGGAATAACTAAGCTAAAATGCAAGTAAATGAAAAAATAAGAGGGTTAATAAGTTGGGACTTTATCATTTTCAAAAGGGGCATGCTAGGCACACAAATAATATGTTCCAATACATGCCAAGTGCCAATGTGTGCCAAGTTCTAATGTTTGTCAATGCAATATTATGCCAAGGTGTTCTAGGGCAAGCTAGGGACTACATGGCATGCCAACACTTGATAGAGGAGTTCTATGCTATGCTAGGGCATGCCAACATGTGCTTGGGCATCCTACTCATGGCAAGATGTTCTAGGTACAAATATGTTCCAACTACAAAGATGTTCCAACACATGGGAGGTGTTAAGGAATGTTAGTCTATTGTTCCAAAGCATGTTAAGGTGTCTCATGACTGTTGAGGAGTGCTAGGTCTCTCTCATTAATAGAATTTTCAAAGCTTGATTATGTATTAAATAATATAGTTCCTACACACACTAGTGGAACTTTATTTAAAGGAAATTTGCTAGATAATAAACCTAATAAATATGAATAATGTGTTGACTCCTAGGAAAACTATATTCTTATGACTTGAGGGAAATGATACACAATAATTACTTCTTAACAAATTGATTGACTATTATAACCACTATGACCTTGGACACATAATGAAAAAGATTCCACAACAATGGTCTTAAATTGTTATCCTTTGACAAAAAATATAGTAACAGGTAAATAGTGTCATCAAAAACTCATTGGAATGATCAATGATGACGAACATTTTTTGACCATCACTAAAAGTAACCAAAAAGAGCATTGGTGAGGGTCAATAAAATATCATCACTAGAAGTGTCACCAAAGAGAGAATTAGTGATGGGCCTTTAACGATCCTCACCAAAAGTGTCACCAAAGAGATAATTAGTGACGGGCCTTTCATGACCCTCACCAAAAGTGTCATTGAAAATGGCCTTGGTGACAAACCTTAAAGGACCATCATTATATACACTTACAACAACGATTTATTGAAGATTGTCACCATATGCCACATTTGTGATGGACCTTAAAGGTTCGTCACAGGCATGACGCGTCATCAAAAACTCATTGAAATGATCAATTATGACGAACATTTATTGACCGTGACAAAAAGTAACCAAAAATATCATTGGTGAAGGTCAATAAAAGATCTTCACTAGAAGAATCACCAAAGAGATAATTAGTGATGGGCCTTTAACAACCCTCACCAAAAGTGTCACCAAAGAGAGAATTAGTGGCGCACCTTTAACGACCCTCACCAAAAGTGTCATTGAAAATGTCTTTGGTGACAAACCTTAAAAGAACCATCACTATATAGACTTACAAGAATGCTTTTTTAAAGACGGTCACCATATGTGACATTGGTGATGAACCTTAAAGGTCCGTCACAGGCATGACCCTCACCAATGAAATTTTTTCTTGTAGTGACCTAGTGAATAGGTCATCTTCGTTGTGGAGTGGTTAGCAAAGAAACATGAAGCAGCACCATAGAAAATACCTGCACCAACAACAACACTATCACCAGAGGAAAGCATACAGGTGCACACCAAGGGCAAGAGGAAGATTCTCGATCGAATGGAGGAGGAGAAAAGATGCAAGTTACGAGTAGATCCATTAGTAGAGAAAGCAGTTATGGCTATAGAGGTAAAAAGGCACTAGCGTGACATGCAAATCACACAAAGGCAAAGGGAATAGACAAGAATGGAAGAAGCAGAGGAGGAGTTGCATGAGCTAAGGGAGCAACTTCGAAAGCAATAAGAGCTGCACAAATAGGAGAGGGAAGTGCAACATCAATAGATACAGTAGGGGTGCAACATGTGCAAAAAGATGAAACAATTCCCGTAGAGGTAGTGGAATTATTAGATCAGCTGGCATTAGGAAGACAAGGTGAACCATCATAGGAGCAAGAATTCACTCATGAGATAGAACAATCATTCAAAAGGTGGGATGCAAACATGGAGAAGAAATATTTGGAACATGACACTGACCTCATGCCTCATCACCAAGAGGTCGAATTATCCACTTCACCACATCCGAATGATGAGAAAGCCTCAAGTAACCAAGGAGGCACTAAGATCCTTGGTGGTCAGTTTGAAGGAGAGATGCAAAACATCTCATTCCACGAATCTCAACATAGGGTTGTGCAGTCTCGCAGAGTGTCAACTCTGGAGGATCATACATCTCCTATGCAAGTTATGGAATGAGTGATCATGACTGATGTGCACAAACATCCAGTAGCCTTGGACGATGCAACCACAGTGTATGTCAAAGCCACTAGCTCAAGTGTTCGCTTTATGATAGCTGAGAATGAGTGAATGGAAAAGGAACTACAAATGACCAAGCAAGGAGGAGAGTTTATGACAACATTTGCCTAAGCTAAACTGGAGAAGGAAATACTAGATGAGGTATTGTCCCTTGAACAATTATGCAAGCATTGTACTCGAGGTTTGGTACTGTACATAAGGCAGTCATCCATCTCAATGGATGGCAGCAACGATTTGCTAGAAGAGCATGTTTCTTGATGAACTTGCATGCTATTGTTGATGACATGCAAACATGGATGATGAAATACAAGGGAGCCCCGCTTCACTTGCCTAAGATGATCAAGGCCAATCTGGTCAAGCTGAAAGCATGTATTCAGAGTCAAATCCAGAACTATGAAGAGCTCCCATAGCTCATCACTAACATACAAGCTTTCCATGCACGAGTATTCAAGAGTATGGATGTTGTGGTGCACACACATGCGATCCCATCTATTGGGGCTCTCACCCAAGCGAAGACAAAGAAACAGGTCTGGTTAGAGCTTGACTCGTACTTCAATGAGTTGATGTGTCTTGCCACCAGCCCAAACTTGCCCACCAGTGCAGATATCATGCACAAGTATGTTGTTGGTTTGACCGCATTGAATACAATGTTGCACATGCTTTCAGATGAGTTGGACAGAGCATCTCGAGCAGTGCACCTGGATGCTATGGAGGCAAGAGTCAAGTTTTAGACAGATGTCACTGTAGAACAAACAAACACCTTAAAGGACTACAGATCTTGGCATCAGTATGTTATTGTTGATCCGCATGAGGATGTTGAGGATTTGGACTGCCATGGTTGTCTAAGTCAGTGTGATGTCTAGCTTAGCTTTCTCAAGCCATTTTGTTTCACATGGCTACATGGTATTGTAATGTAAAGTCATGTCAAGTGTAAGTCAAGTTGTGATAGTTGGATGTAGCAATCATAGAGTAGACGAAGAGTCGTGAGGGTAGTTGAACTGTCACAAAGGGGAATGTCAAGGGTCACCCCACCCTTTGTTATAAATATTCCCTCATAACTCATTATAAAGGCTTTTGGTCAACCAAGCTTCCGATAAGACTATCTTAGGGAGAGCTTGGACAGTATTGTAACGAGCCTTGGTTTCTCCATTGTGCAGAGCTAGTACATCTCTTTTGGAGGAATAGGCGAATATGGTTGTAACATTCCACTATTAGAACTAGTGGTTGGACATGGATGTATTGTATGACTGGAACTTACACTTGTTTATATAAAAATAGCAATCACGTTTCATGCATATGTTGTATTGTATTTTATGCTATTTGGTTTACATTAAATGATATATTTATTGCTTGCTTACACATGCATGCATGGACTATTCTGTAACTAATGTATGAATACTTCTAAAATGTGTTGTTGGTTTAACCATCACTTTGAATGGATTTCTAACTTTCTTCCTAGCTTGTGATGTATCTTTGCTCATGCGTTCAATTCCAAGCCGAATCATATTACAGGTTACCAAGGGGCGCACTCATCTAAACCCCTGTGCGTTAGAACCTCTCATGCACCTTCCTTGACTCACCGCAACTACCACACCCTTGTTACCAACAGAGTTATCTTACTTGCCTCTGTGTGAAATCACAGTCAAGGCATTACCATATAACCCACTGTGGGACTCCTGCACCAAACAAGCTATGGTATAATTGGGACTTCTTATCGATGAGATCCCCTGACATGTTGGTGGGTCCAGCACCGTCAACAACATCCAATTTTGTGTCAGCTTTTTCACACATGTTTGGTCTACGTTTACATCCCTTTTTCATCTATTTTTCCCTCCTTTTTGCATCCAAGTTCATGTCCTCTTTTGCATCCATTGTTGCATCCACATTTGTTTCACCACAATTCATGCTAAGCTTTAGGACTACTATTGCACCCATGTTTCCTTCCACTTTTTCATCTGTGTTTGCATCCTATTTTGTGTCCAAGTTTGCATTAACTATCACATCTACTTTTGCATCCACTTTTTTGTAATTTTTTCTATCTTGTTTTACATCTACTTATGTTGTATCCATCTTTCATCTAATTTTACATCTACTGTTTCCCCCATTTTTTTGTTCACTTTTTCATCCCTTTTTCAACACTCGTCATATTTTCTACATTGATGATATTTCTTATGACATTGACAATTATGAACAACTGATGATAATGTCAATAATTATGATGATGATGATAATGAAGACGATGATGATGACATGAATTGTGATTATGATGATAATGATAATGATGATAAAAATGATGGTGGTTCCAATCTAGTGATGATGATGATAACAATTATTGTGATGATGACAATGCTAATGACCTTCGCCAATCTTCCCAATTTTTAAATGTTTTCATGGTCATAATCATAATCATTATCTTTGGCACCATCTTCCAGGTCATCATCATCTGATCATCATTATCATTATTGTCATCTAGATCATTATCAACAACAATAATGGCATGAATGATGACGATTCTAATGATGATAATTTCCATTACGACAATGACAACTATGATGATAGAAATTACATTAATGATGATGATGGGGATGATGAAAATGATAATCACCATGATAATGGTAGTGATGATGATGATCATCGATCATATCTCAAAAATAGATTTTTTATTTCTCTTGCATATATCATGTGTCATAACAACCCTTTTCTAGCACTCATATCATTTTTTGGGTTGATGATATTTCTTAAGACACCTATAATTATGAAAAATTGATGACAATTGCCATAATCATGATGATGATGATGAAGATGACGATGAAGACATGAATGTTGATTATTATGATAATGCAATGATGACAATAATGATGGCGATGATGGTGGTGGTGGTGTTAATGATGATAGTGAAGATGTTGACAATGATTCTGATGATGCCAATGAACTTATAGTCATGGATTCATGAACTTACTAGTTTCAAGATCATCTTCTTCATACATATTACTATCGTACTTTTTACATTTTCTGTCTCTTTTGGGATATTTTTCTCTTCTCAATAATATCTATTATCTTTACCGTATACATGAGGTACAGTTAGAGGTACACCTCATCTATAGATTCCCCATTTATTATGAGATTCAAGGGATGTTTTATTGTCTTTATCAAGATTTGGATGGATCATTTTTGACTCTCTTTCAATACATTGCTAACTCTATTTATCAGGGAGGTCCTTGGATTTTGATATTTATATAAGGCCTTATGTGGCATTCCCCCTTTGAAATATTCAAAGGGGATCACCTCTTTCCATGTTTTCTTTCCTACATACAAAAAAATTGACAACCCAAGATTCAAACTTCTTCAACTATAAAGTTTGTGGTGCCTCATACCTCTTCTTGACCCCATCAATGGGACATATTTCTTTAGAGAGACTATTGATTATTTCCGATCATAGACTATTGAGACTATTGAGTATTTCTTCATCAAGTAATTACACTAAAATGAAAAACATAAAGATCACAAGGAAACAAAGAACGCCAAGAGTTAGGCTCAAGCTAGGGAAAAACACCATAAGGGGGAAAACCCAAAAATCATTCTCTTATAAAAATAAATAAAAATGAGATATACAAGACCGAAGACTAAGACCAACAATTCCACAAATATCCATGTCAACCCTCCTCCAAGTTTCCTCCAACAAAGTCAAAGTCAATGGAAGTCAGCGTTCATCAAACACTCTAAATTATGGTAAAATCATAGAATTTTTTTAACCTACAATGAAGGATGAAGTTTAGACATGTAATTTCCATAGAGAAGCCACAAAACCTTTGCACGTGTTCACAACAATAGGCTGAAAAAAATCATACTTTATCTCTCCTTTAATTTTGGTTGTCGTTTATTCTTGTTTGGCACAAGAAATTATTTTTTTATGATAACTGATTTTTCTTCCAAGTTGTCGAGTTGACTGATATATATACCTATCCAATGGATCGAATAGTTTCCTCTGAGGCTGTCTTGGTCTTGTGTTGATTATTTGACTCTAAATAAAAATTAATTTTCTTTTTCTTTCAAAAGTCCAAATTGGACTTGAATCAATTACATTTATCTTAAATCAAAATAATTTATTTTCGACTCTATAAGCATGAAGAACATGCTTTTACCAAATTCAAATAATAATAAATATCAATGATAAAAAATATATTTTATTGCATTATGAAGATTGACACTAGTTACATTTTGTAACACTCCCTCTAAACTAGGGAGGTATTCATACTAACACAACAAAGTACTCTAAAATTTGAATATTCATATAAGAAAAGATATATATTGATAACTATCAACGATGATTTACATCATCATAGCCAACATTGTCAAAATATTAAGGCTTTGACTAACAAGTTCTATCTCTCCATTAGATCATAGCACAATGTTGGGAGGCAAAACTTTCGACATGGTTGCCTCTCTAGGAATGATCCAGAAAGGATCCTAAAAAACCTCTAAGTCTTCCAATACTTAAACTCTATCACATGGGAAAAACCTTTAGAAAAGGCGGAAAACACTATCGCACGATAAAATTATGAAGCAATGGCGAAAACAAAGGCTATCAAAGGCCAAAGCAATATTGCACAGGAGCTGTCCGATTTGGCCGATCAACGGTCCATATCTAATTGGCATATCGCAATCAAAGGTAGCAAGTAGAGTCAATCGAAGGAGGCCATATGGTAATCGCGATAATGATCAATGCGATTAAACGAGAGCCATTGATCAAGCGCACAGATCAATGACCCAGATTTCCCCGCGCTATCGCATTTCTAATATACATATAGAAGGACTGACCCGTAGTTTGAAGGATTGGAGATATGTGATTGCGATATATCACATCACAATATCACATCGCAACTATGTAAGGGGTGATTCCAAGAGGCCAGCGACCATGTGATAGCAATGTGCCGATAGCTAATAAGGTCGATTGGCACAATCGGCAATCAGAAGTCAAAAGGGATATGCAACATGTGATATGCCCAGACACGAAAAGGTTCATGAATGTGATACAATAATATTTGAAATCTAATTTGAAGCCATTTTGTCGGGTTTTCTATGTATTTTGGGTTTTTCACTATAAACCCAAATATGAAGGAAACCACAACTAGGGACTTGTGATATAAATATACAGGCGGAACCGATGGAGTTTAGGGTGGAATCAATAATATTTGAAGCCCGATAAAAGGAAGTTTGGTGGATTTTACAGCGTTTTCTGTGTATTTCTTTGTGTAAACAAACAAATGATATTTTTGGGATTTCAATGCACCGATGGTCCTTCCATTGCAAAACATGTGGACACCATATCCAAAGATGTTACACCATGATTGGTTAATGCTCAGAGGGGATTTGAGCAGAGAGAGGCAAGGAGCCAGAGAACCCAAAAGGGAAAATGAACAGACAAGCACCGATAGGCTTAAAAGTCACTGCATGACAGAGATTGAGGCAGGCAGTGCTAAGACGAAGAGAAAACAAAGATAGAGAGCAGGAGGGAGAGTCTCTGTACTCAGAAAGACTTGAACAATGTAAACTTTGAAACGGGAACTATAAACTCAAAACAGGAACTCTGGCCAGAAAACGCCAAAAAAACATCAAAAACAGTGTTAAAAAAGAAAAGTGTGTATATTGGAACGGTGGTTTTTTTTTTTAGGGATAATTTTGAACATGTTTTAAAAATGGAAGTGAAAACAAAATTTTCATGCAAAATATAGCTTGAAAACGAAAAATTGATTATACTGGAACGATGAATTTTTTTTAGGGTCAATCTTTAAAATTTAAAAAAAATGCTAGTAAAATGATCTAACAACATAAAAGTGTCTCATAACTTCTCATTTATCACCATATGGAAATCAAAAATTTTATTTCAAGAGACGATGCATACATCAGTTAGATAAACTCTCTTAAACAATTATTCAAAACCACTCATATTTTCTTGCATGCCATCAGAATTCACATCTTCAGATTACTCACTGGATGTTGATGAAGATGTTCCATATTATTCTCTTTCGTCAACTAGTGCCCCATCTAAGTCCACATGCATGCCCATCATTTCAGGTTTCAAAATTCTTCTAGATCTATGACTGGTTTCACCAGAATCCCATATCAATATTGTTCCTTCTAGTAACAACGTTTTCAGAATCTCTATCGTCTTGAAGCGAAGAGTTCCCCTCTTTGTTAAATTGAAGTCATAAACAAGTAAGTCAACATCCTCCAATTTCAATATGTCTGTGCGGCGACGATTTATACTCGTACCCTTTCTTTTTCTCTTTCCGCCATTTTTTTGTCAACTACCATCTCTGGCTTATACACACCATTGAATGGGTGTGTATTTGTGGCATACCAGTGTACTTCAACAATTGTAACATCCTCATTTTCTATAAATACCTTTATAACTTTGGCAACCCAAAATGGATAGCCATTGAGATCTCCATCTGCTAGCACTGCGATCATGTAACCCTCCTTAATATCCTGTAATGAACCCCTGTAAAGGTCTTCCATGGCTTCACGTTGTGCATGAGATCTTCTGGAACCAATATACATCTCTCTTTCCTCTGCCTGTGAAGAATTAATAATACCTTGAGATTGTTGCTATTAAACAATGTTTATTTCCTCATGTGCATTCGACACATTTTGTGGCCAAATAAATGGATTTTTCAAAGGTATATCTTCATTTGTTCTTTTTGAAATGATATCACTTTGATTATTGAAAAATGACTCCCACAAAACTGAATTAGCAATGTCAAAGTACTCGTATGTATATCTAATACATTTTTTTATTTCTTCTAGGCAATCAGAATAATTTATATCTCTGTTTTTTGCGTGCATTATGAACTTCACCAACAGATTGTAATAATAATATTTTCGATGCAAATATTGGATGATCTGGAATGAACTTCAAAAATTGCAAACCTGATAACTGTGCCCATTCTGTAGTAGTTGAATACTTCTTTCCCCATATTAGTGTTTTCCCATCAATTTTTTTGATACGAAACTGACGTTGGAAGCTAATGTCATTAAGTTGTTCAATGCATTCCCCTCACCATATGATCCCATAGTAAAACTTCGCATGTCAACAATTTCTTCCAACACATCAAAAGTAGGCTCTGGCATGTATCATTTCTTAATACATTCAATTAATGATGGCAAGCTCCCAACTTCATTCCTTCTCAATGTGACTGAAAAACAACTGAACATCTGATCAATATGGTCATGACTATGCCCAAAAAGAAGGAAACCAACCTTTACCTTCTGAAAAATTCTCAATTCAGCAAGCATGTTTAAATATCCAAAAACAACCTGATTTTTGTTTTCACGGCAAGTGTTGTCCAGTTGTAGATACAAAACTTTAGGAAGATTACCAGACCAATGAGAAAGCACATCATGAATTATGGTTATGGTTAGATTTGCATCATTATGAATATTTGCAGATGTGAAGTACACCTTTGGCAACATTTTCCCATTGAAGAGCATACAACCGACCAAGTGATACTGAATAAAGTTTTCCTCCTGTAAATTTTTGGGTGTACGAACAAAATGTGGTAAAAGTGTTTTCTTCTGGTCCATACCATCAATTAT
>APFE031279547.1:117878-148262 GCA_000404065.3 Pinus taeda | reverse complement strand
AAAAAAAAACTATTATTTTAACTATTTCTAGTTAAATTTTTTGTATAAAAATTGTGATTTTGGCATGTCAATTGTAGCAAAAAATTATCAAAACATGTAGTTTTTTAATTATATTTATGTTAAAAATATCGATTTTTATGTCAATTGTTAGAAAATATTGTTTTTTGGAAACAATTATTTCTTGTGGATTGAAAAATTAATTACCAATGTATAAATATGTAGAATATTGAAAAGTCAAAATATCAACCTTCTTTTTTAAATATGCGAAACAATAAAAACCTCACTACAAAAAAAAATAAAATTAAAATAAAAACAAGAAAATATGAAGAAAAAGACCACTTCAAAAATTATTAAGTTTACAAAATAATTATTTACATTTGATACATTAGAAAATAAAAAAAGTAAAAAAAAATATATATATATTTTAAAAAAAGAGTCTGCTGCAGAATTACCATGTTTTTAAATCAGCATAAGAAACACTACCATCATAAAACACAATGTACATAAAAAAATTTATAGTGCCAAAAACTAAGCTTTAAAAAACACATGTGTGTTCTACATAACCCCTTTTCGAAATCGAGTCACTTTTTTGCTATCTCTACAAAACGGGTAACAGTATGGGTTCCCGTTTCGAAGTTTACATTGTTCTTGAGGGATTCAGGTAAAACCTTGTTGCTTTGTTCCTGTTTTGGGTGAACTCCTTGATTATTTGTTGTGTTATGTGTGTGTGTTTGTTATGTTTCTCTAACTGCTTATTGTCTATATTATTCGCAATCTTTTCGATTCGTTGCACTAAGTAATATAGGAAAATTTTGCACATGAATTTGTAATGCCTTAATAATAATCTAAGATCTCATTTTCAGATCAAGTGGTATTAGAGATTTTGTTTTTTGGTTTTTTAAGGTTAGCCAAGCCTGTGATGGATTTTTTTGAATGCTAACTAGGTCAAAGCTCAAACTGGGAAAAGGAGAAGTTGTCGAGGCCAATCCAGAAATTGGAAGAGTCTATCCTCAGATGAAAATGGTAGAAGAAACTCCACTGGGGGAAGAATCTCAATTTATGGAAGGTTTTAAGACACTTCAGGCCACGGTGGAAGAGATGTTTCAGGAGTTTAAGAAGGGCCGAGGTTAAAGCACTTCAACAACGAGCCTAGAGAAAGGAGCAGAGGAACCTCTTCTAGTTGCCCATCTAGAAGGCAAAGGAAAAGAAGTGAGGCCTTCTCCACCATCTATGCCATCATCACCTTCGTCATCCTCATCATCTTCTTCACATAAAACTAGCCCTGATAAGAAAAAGAAGAAAACTTCTTTAATTAAATTCGATGTAAATTTTGATTTTCCTATTTATGATGGAGAACTAAATGTAGAAAATATAGATAACTGGATCAGATAGATTGATGTATATTGCAGGGTGCAGAACATTGATTCAGAAAGGAGAAAGATTTAGTTGGCTAGCCTTCACCTTGGAGGAACTGCCCTAGTGTGGTGGGAAGGCAAGACACAAGTTGATCTGAAAAGACATGGTAAAAATTCTTTCTACCTAGAATGAACTTGTTTCTGCCATTAAAAAACAATTCTATCCTCTAGATTATATGCAACAAGCAATGATGAGTTGGCAAACACTTTGCCAATTAAAGGGCCAAAGTGTACAAAGTTATACCCAGGAATTTAGAAAAAGAGCTTTAACTCTAGACATATCTCTAGACTCACCTAAAACTTTGTTGAATTCTATAGGTGATCTACATAGCTATTTGAAGCACACCATTCTCATGTTTAATCCCACTAGCCTAGATGATGTATCAGTTCAAGCTACACATCTAGAAGCCACAAACAAGAATGTGAACCCAGAGATTGGGGGATCATCAAAACCCTCTGCAAGTAAGAACAAGGAAAAGAAGAAGCTGAAATGGAAGGAGAGGAAGACAAACGCTATACAGAAAGAGAAACCTTCATGCACTCATTGCAAGAAGGATGGAAACAATGATGCACACTGCTGGTATTTGCATCTAAAGCTATAACCTAAGAAGTTCGATGGTAAGAAGAAGAAGACTGCTGCTGCTATTCAGAAATACTTGGGGTCAGACTCAAGTGATGAAACAATAGTCACAACCATAGGTATAAAAGGTAAAAATTCTGAAGCATCTACAAGTAATTCTTCACAATCTATTGATAATGAACATAATGAGAGGAAAATACATTAGCTTTTTCATTTTAGAGTCATTTCCAAGCACCAAAAGATTGATACTTTATTTGGTAGTGGATCACAAGTAAACTTGATTTCTGAAACAATTGTAAAGAAATTGGGATTACTAACAACACCTCACAAGAAGCCATATCCATTAGGTTGGCTATGTGATAAAGCAAAGCTACAAGTGAATAGACAATGTAAACTTAGGTTTGCTATTGGGTCAACATTTCTAGATGAGGCTGAGTTAGATATAGTTCCCTTGGATATATGTGGTATTGTTTTAGGAACTCCTTACTTGTATGATAGAAAATCCATTTTCTATAGAGCTGAAAATAAGTATCAAATCACTAAAGGTGGAGTAGAATATATTGTAAGAGCTCAGAAACTCAAAAATAAATATTCTCTCATAAACTCAGGGCAGATGAAAAGAATTGTAAATTCATGCAAACAATTTTTACTAATGGTTGTAAAGGAAAAGAACCCTGATAAAACCAATGTATTTGAAGGTTGTGATGCTAAGCGGAAAGCTAATTTAGTTAAAGTTGTTTCAGAATATGATATCCTATTTCAAGAACCTAAAGGTCTACCATCCAAAAGGGAAATAGTACATGATATTTATTTGTAGTAAGATTCTCCATTACCTAACATCGGAATGTACAAGTTATCCACTTTAGAGAATACGGAGATAAAGAAGTAGGTACATGAGTTGCTCGATAAAGAGTTCAAAAGATGAAGCACATCATCATGTTGGTCTCTAATCGTGTTGCTGAGAAAGAAGGATGGTTCATGGAGGATATGCATTGATTATAGAGCACTGAATAAAATAACGATCAAGAATCATTATCCTCTTCCTTGCATTGATGATCAATTAGATCAGTTGAAAGAAGCAATCTAATTTTCCAAGTTAGACTTGCGTAGTGGCTATCATCAGGTCAAAATAGAAAAACGAGATGCATGGAAGACTGCTTTTGAAACAAAGTAAGTGTTGTATGAATGGCTGGTTATGCCTTTTGGCTTAACTAATGCTCCTTCCACTTTCGTAGAGTTATGAATGATGTACTCAGACCTTTTATTGATGATTTTGTAATTGTATATTTAGATGACATTCTTGTTTTCAGTAAAACATGGGAAGAACATTTGAAGCATGTAAAGCAAGACTTTAGATGTTTTGAAAAGAGAAAATATCTATGTGAAGTTATCAAAATGTGAATTTGGAAAAACATCTTTAAATTATTTGGGTCATATTGTAGGGGTGGTGAATTGAAGATAGATCCCTCTAAGGTTGAAGTTATTGTGAACAGTCCTAAACCCAAATCTGCTATAAAAGTTAGGAGTTTCCTAGGAGCAGCACAATATTGGAGAAAGTTTATTGCTAAGTTTTCTTTGATTGCAGCTCCCTTACATGCTTAAACAGGATTGCACAAGGTGTTTCAGTGGGGAGGCAAACAATAGAAAGCCTTTGACACCTTAAAAGAAAAAATTAGTATAGCTCCAATACTAGCACTACCAAATCGTCAACGTCCATTTGAGATTGAAACAAATGCCAATGACTATGCCATGGTAGAAGTGTTGATGCAACATGGTAAACCCATATGCTATCATTCTGAGACATTTAATCCTGCAGTAGTTAATTATCCCACATATGATAAAGAATTTTATGCATTAGTACAGAGTGTGGAAAAGTGGAAACATTTCCTAATGGTCAAAGAAGCAATCATACATACAAATCATCAACCACTTCAATATTTGCACTCACAAACTAAATTGCAGCAATCAAGACATTATAGGTGGATGGGTTTTCTACAGTAATTTCATATTGTCATTAGATATAAGAAGGGCATACACAATAAGGTTGCAAATATGTTATCAAGACCAATCATAAATGAATCTACTATACTTAAGCATAACTCAATAATGCATGAAAGCTACATTGAACAATATGCTCAAGATGTAGATTTTAAAGATGTATATGCAACTTTAAGTCATGCCAAACAAATACAAGAATTGGATTATTATGTTAAGGACCAACTCTTGTATCATTTGGGAAAGTTATGCATTCCACAAACTGAAAGCGTTAACATAATCCTAGAAGCACATACTTCTCTTATATCAAGTCATTTTGGTGTAAGTAAAATAGTTTCACAACTACAACGGTTTTGTTATTGGCCAAGAATGCATGAAAAAAATTCTAGATATATTAAAGGGTGTACCATGTGTGCTAAAAGCAAGCCCAACAATAGAAAAATAGGCTTGTACACTCCACTTCCAATTCCTTCTCGTCCCTAGGAAAGTGTTTCCATGGACTTTGTTGGGGGATTGCTAAAATCTAGAGAAGGTCATGATTATTTATATGTTATTGTGGATAGGTTCAGCAAAATGTGTATTTTGATACCTTGTAACATGTAGGTTACAGTTGAACAAACATGAAAGTTGTTCTTTCAGAATGTATTGGTTCATTTTGGGTTACCCACTTCCATTGTATCTGATCGAGATTCCCAATTTGTTGGGAAGTTTTCGTCAAGTCTATGGGAGTTTATGGACACCAGATTGAAGAAGAGCACAACGTTTCATCCACAAACTGATGGCTAGATAGAGGTGGTCAACAAGACAATGATCCAATTGCTTAAAGGCTATTGCAGAAATCATCCCAAGCCTTGGGATGAACATTTGAGTTATGTGAAACATGCTTACAACCGTGCCAAGCACTCTTCTACTAAGAGATCTCCTTTTGAGACTTGTTTTGCTTTTACACCAAAGTCTCCCTTGGATTTTGTCTTTGGTAAAGACATAGCAGTTGATGGACATACTGATGTGGACAAAGCAACCAAGTTCATTGAAGAGATCCAAGAAATTCACTAGGAAGTGCAGGAACAACTGGAAAGAAGCCAGGCCAAGTACAAGGCAAGGCATGACAAGCATCAAATTGAGCATAGTTTCCATGTTGGTGATCAAGTTTGGTTGTACATTAGCAAAGATAGAATGGAAGGTGAAGGTAAGAACTTGAAGCCAATAAGGTATGGGCCTTTCATGATACTTGAGAAAATTGGTGAAAATGCTTTTTTCCTTGATTTGCCAACTTACAAGCATATCTATTCTATCGTTAGTGTAGAAAGCTTGAGACTATATGAACCTTCATTGATTGAAGATCCTAAAGAGAAAAGTCAGTTGCCTTCTGTTGATGATCTGTTGCCCAAATATCTCAATGAGTTGTAGGACGACACAACTCTGGATAGGAAGGTGAGAACTATGCGCATAGGGGATGTTGAGTGCTTGAGGATTGGACTCAAAGGTTCTAAACCAAGCAGTGCACTGTGGATAGAAATTGGGCAAGTGAGGAAGCTGTATCCTCACTTGATCAATGCTTAAAAAAAAACTTTTGGTGGTCCAACAACTTTTCAGTGGGAAGGAATGATCCAAAAAGGATCCTAAAAACGCTCTAAGTCTTTGAATACTTAAACTCTATCACATGGGAAAAACCTTCACAAAAGTCGGAAAACACTATCGCATGGGAAAATTACAAAAGAAATGGAGAAAACAGAGGCTATTGAAGGCCAAAGAAATGTTGCACGGGAGCTGTCAAATCTGGACGATCAATGGTCCAGATCTAATCGGCATATGAAAATCGGAGGAAACAAGCAAAGTCAATTGAAGGAGGCCTTATGAGAATCATGATAGCCATCAACACGATTAAATGAGAGTCGTTGATCAAACACACAGATCAATGGCTCAGATTTATGTGCACTATCACATCACTAATATACATATAGAAGGACTTACCTGCAGGTTGAAGGATTGGTGATATGTAATTGTGATATATTGCATCACAATATCGCATCGCAACAGTGCAAGGGGTGATGCCAAGAGGCCAACGACCATGCGATAGCGATGCGCCGATAGCTGATAAGGTCAATCAATGCAATCGACGATCATAAGTCAAAAGGGATATGCAACATGCGATATGGACGGACTTGGAAGGGTTTATGAGTACGATATGATAATATTTGAAGTCTGATATGAAGCCATTTTGTAGGGTTTTATGTGTATTTGGGGTTTCTTCCTATTAACCCAAATATGAAGGAAACCATGACTCGCGACTTGCGATAGCGATATAAAGGCAGATCCGATGGATTTTAGGGTAGAATTGATAACATTTGAGGTTCGATAAAAGGTAGTTTGGCATATTTTACAATGTTTTTTGTGTATTTCTCTGTGTAAACAGAGAAATGATATTTTTGGGATTTCAACACGTTGAGGCCCCTTCCATTGCAAAACAGGTGGCCACCATACCTGAAGACATTACACCATGATTGGTTAACGCTCATAGGGTATTTGAGCAGACAGAGGTCGGGAGCCAGAGAGCCCAAAAGGGAAAATGAACAGACAAACGCCAATAGGCTTAGAAGCCACTGAATGATAGAGACAGAGGCAGGAAGTGCTGAGACAGAGAGAAAACAGAGACAGGGAGGATGAGGGAGAATCTGTGTACTCAAAAAGACTTGAGGGATTCAAGTAAAACCCTATTGTTTTATTCCTATTGTGTTGAGACTCAATTGGAGCTCACGTTTGTAAAAACTCTGCTCTTGAAGGCATAATAGAGAGTTCACCATTGAAAGCTATACTAGGAGACGTAGCCCAAGAGTTTTGAGTGAACTCCTTGATTATTTGTTGTGTTATGTGTGTGTGTCTGTTATGTTTCTCTAACTGCTCATTATCTATATTATTCGCAATCTTTTCGATCCGTTGCACAAAGTAATATAGGAAAATTCTGCACGAGTCTGTAATACCTTAATAATAATCTAAGATCTCATTTTCAGATCAAGGAACTTACCGCACTAGGATGTTCACCAGGTATGTCCTCACATGACCATTTCCTAATCCACTAGAATAATACTTGATACCATGAAATATCAATCCTAATTACTATTATTATCTTGGATTAATCTACTTGACTTATGGCAATTAGTCCTAGTGAAAGTACAAATTCTCAAAGAATATCGGTCCTAGATGTTTATCGAGTCCACCATTCTCCCTATTGATGTCTTTACTAGGCTTATAACTATTAGTCCTAGCCATAGTACATGACACATATGGTAGCCACCCTCAATCCCTCTCAACCCATAAGGAGACATCCACAAGCATCATATTTTCTCAAGAATATCCATCCCTTTCATTGAGAATAACATCATTAATTTTCTTTCATCACATGACAACTTTACGATTAAGAATTCATCGATTTGTCGAAAAATATTTCCCCTTTTATCATTTTTGATGAAAGAAAATAAAAAAGTGAAAGCTAAAATCATTAAAGATATACTAGAATGATGTATCTAAGTCTAAAATCTATTGTTGAAGTGAAAATTCATGTAAATGTTATATCTATGAGTTGATCCAAACTTAGGAAAATATCATTCCCTAAGTCCTATATATAAGAAAAAGAAAAATAAATAAAAATAAGGCCCAATGAATGGTAACTCATGTATTCACTCCCTCTTTGGCTCACATATGAATATATACACTTCTAGGTACACTTGATCACATGTTTGTGATGGTTAAATCATGAAGTCCTCTTTTCCCCTTGCATTTTCACTTCATCATTTAAGCACCTAATTGAGGCTCTAGGGAATGCTTGTTACCTAAGTGTTTCATGTCTAATCTTGGTTTACTTATGTCACACTACGGTCCATTTATGTGATGGAGTGAAATACTTAAGTTTGTGGAGTTATTAGAATAATGTATTAAGTTAGTCACCACACACAGATGTATTACATCTCATTGATGCACATGTGTGGGTTGGAGACTCATTGCTTGAGCATTTTAATGAAGACTACTTTAGTGATTTGATGGTATAGCTTACAAAATATATTGGTAAACATTGTGATTCATCCTTTGTTTTCCTTGAGAGACTTGATAATATTGAAGTCACTTCGAATAATCCATGGAAATGGGGAGTATAAATTAATTGTGCTGGCAATAGAATTGAGAAATAGAGGTTCACCATTTGCGATATTGGAGTCATAGACATTGGATACATGGTTGTAGTTCTAGATGTCAATTAACTATAATTGTATTATCATATTATGAAAAGCGTTAAACATATTGGTAACCTTGATGTCTTGATCATTACAAATAATACCCATTCCAGCCAAGTATCTCTAAGCATCACTCACTGCTACTTGGTAATTCCTCCCCGTTTGCTAATTATATGAGGTAGAACCTCGCTTAATATTTTTATTTCTTCTAAAAACATTATTGTTGGGTGCTTTGCGTACCATTTTTCTTTTAGGAGCCTTTGTTTTCCTTTACTATTGAGGCCCCTCGTGTTCCATGAGAACAATTTCATGGAGAATTTCTAGACAAATGAAGTATAATTTGAATAAAAGAAAACAAGTTTCAATATTTAAGTGCTTGTACAATGTCACTTTGTGACTCCTATATTTCCTTAACCCAAGACCGAATGGTGAACTTGATTGACTTAAGGGAAATTGACCAACGAAAATCTAAAAAAGTGTTGACTTTTGACTTTATCACATACAGGTTAATATACTAAAAAAAATATCCATAACAATTTTTTCAAGTAATGAATCATTAAAAAAATATTAATAACAATTTCAGCAATCAATGAATCCTTACTTTATAAAATACAATCTGTAAACCTTTTTGGAACTTTTTTCTAAACCATGCTCAAAACCAACATATTTAATATTAATATTTAACAATAATATGGAAAATAACAATTTTTCATAAATTAAATAGCGCGTTAGCGAACCTAATATATCTAACCAAAAGGAAATTAAAAAGCAAGTAACTTATGGGAGTGACCACTCAAGGCCACCATAAGACAATTAATCTATTAAGACCAAGATTAATGGGGACAAATATATTGTTTGATCAGGTGCAAGTTGAACATCTCAAGATATAATGAAGAACATAATGAATTTTATTGCATTAAGAAAACCCAAGCACAATCTGTAACTTAGCAAGGAAGATATGTATAATACGCATCTTAGCGACATAGCACATGGCATTAAGTTATTTTTATACATGTCGAAGGCAGAGTATACTGTAATTAGTTTGAGTCAAAATTCTTTGACTTTTAATTAATTTGTAATTTTTTAGAAACTATTTCTAATGTTTATTAAAGGTTTGGGAAAATTAAATATTAAACTCATTTTTTTAGAAATTGAAAATTACTTTTTGAATTTTTAAAATTTGAATTTCTAATTATTGATTGGTGGATGACTAATTTTATCTGGTTTAAAATAAAAATTTCATAATTAAAAATTATTAAAAAAATTTGTAATCACCAACATAAATTAGTTATTGATTTTTTCTATTCCCTAATATATGGTTTTTTACATAATAAATATTTTTGTTTCTTAAAAGCAAAAAGAATTGGCATTAATTTTTGGGCTTTTAACTGGCCTATTTAAAAACAAAAGCAACAACTCTCCATATTACACTTATTTTTCCTTATTGATTTGGTTTTATTATTATTAGATTTATAAATTTGTTTAAGGATCCAATAATTTTTTGTGTAAATGTAATTTTGTAGATTTTTAATAAATAATTATCTATAAATATAATTATTATTAAATCTAGATTTTATAACGAAACCTAGCACAAGTTCCCTTATCTTTAGTTCCCTTATCTTTAGGCTTTTGCAAGAATACAAAAATCAGCAATGTTTCCTTTTCTACCCATGAGCTCATATGTTTCCAAATTATACAATTTCTTAGGACTTCAAAGCTATTCAAACTTTTCATTCTCGCATTCTTGTTTGGATTTCATCATAGACATTTGCAGCTTTGTCTAGTTTTAGATTTCACCGAAATCATTTGCAGCTTTGCCGCATTTACGTCACATAAATAGCTGATGTAGTTATCAGAGTGTTAATTACAAGACTTAATGTACTTTCCAATGGGAAATAGAAATAATTTACTTGTTCTTATTGCAACATTGGTATAACATCCTTCAGCTTTCCTACTTGCAAGAATTTCCATTTCTCGATTCCAAAGGGAAGATTTTAGTTTTTTCTTAAGCTGGTTTATTGGATTTTTTAGTGACTATTATTTCTTTTTATTATGGTTTTCCCATTCCCAAAACATTAATGGATTTATTTATATTGCATTATTCCTAGTTTTATTGGTATGTTTCCATGCATTCGGTATCCAGTAATCATTGCACTCTATGAGATGACATTAAATTTAGGAATTTGGTCAAATTGCAATTTACCACGACCACACTTGATTCAAATCCAATTTACCCATTACAAGAAACTTCATAAATACTCTTCGTTAGTGACTCCATGGTAGGTTTTAGCTATTGTTGTGAGTTTTTTTAATGCATTTTGTAGAGAACAGAAAGCATGTATTTTTGTACCATATTTTGACTCGGATTCATTATATTGATGATATGGCTAACATGATCAATACCATATAGACAGATCATGGGTTCAACTATTTGAAAAATTTTGGTTGCAATTAATTTATCTTAGGATAGAGCTAATATGAAAAATTGATGGGAAGACCAAGAAAGAAACAAGGATACGGTAAACATGTTTAATGCCAATATTACTTGAATACTACTCGACTGAATGTAAGTATCATATGTGAAGTCTCTATGCACTCAGAGTAACTTATAGGTTCTATCACATCTAATGAGAGTTCCAAAAAATTAGAACCACACTAAAGCTTCAACCATGATGTTCCAAAGTGGGTACTCTAAATGTAACTCAATTGAACCACACTAAATGCAATTCAAGATTAAGGAAAACCTATGGATTGTGTACTCTACACATTATTTTTTTATTTGTAGTTGTTAGATTTTTATATAAATAGTAGTCAGACATTCTAAAAATGGTGCAGAAAATTTAATGTTTCTCCCTAGTACAATGCAAAACGATGGGCAGTTAACACGTTAAAATAATTTTTTGCACAATTGATAATTATGTATTAAGTTGCAATGTTGAAACAATTAGACGTAAAAGTAGTCTTACAAATCTCCATAATATAGACACATTATTATATATATATATATATGTAGTAGGTATGTATATATATATAATATATAAATATATGATATAAAAGTTATATTATAAATAATGACGTAGTCAAGAATTTAAAATATATTAATTAACATTGTTTACTATTTATAGGGATTGCAAAATTATTTGTCAAATTGTATACATTGTGATATTTAATTAAATATTTATTAAAATTATAATACTTTTTGCTAAGAGTAAGCATATACACTGTTATATATAAGTAACTTTATCATAAACCACAAACGAGCATGACGAATGTTTAAAAATCCATTTAAAAAACCAAAATAAAAATTAGGTTAATAAAAAAAAGTACCAAAAACAAATATATTTTAGAAAATAAACAAAATACTAAACTAAATCTATATAAAAAAATATTAGATATTTAGAAACTTCCTCCTTCTAAGAAGAAAAAATAATAATAGACATAAGGACGGACCAAAAATCTTCCTTCCCCTAGTATGTGTTTCCCACCATCCATTCAACACCCTCGAGCTATTTCATAAAACAGAGCTAAGTGTTATTTCACATTCTTTTGGAAAAGCTAACAAACCCAATAACTCTAGAAATCATTCTTTTTAAACTTTCTTGTTTATATTACAATTCTAAAAATTCCATCTTACCCAATTTTCAATTAGACCACAATAATATAAGATATAATAGGAACACACTCTCTAGAGGTAATGAACTTAGCATTTTTAATTCTTGTTGGCACCTTTCAAACTCTATTTCCATGTTTTTAAATCCTAACCACCACTAGTAGACAACGGATATCTTTCCTACCAAAGAATATTTTGTAGAATGCCCAACTTACCTTACCTTTCACTCCACCTAAACCTATTTTGGTTGAAAACCCCCTGCTTACATCAGTAATTACATTGTATTTAGTGCTAAACTCATAATAATATCAAACTATTTTTGAAAACTTTATGGTTTAGGAATTTCAAAATCAATTGGATTTAGACTCTAAATTGAAATCAATATTTTATTTCTCTTTTACATTATAATTTAGGGAGTTCAAAATAATTTGAATGGAATCATTTTCGTCACTAAGTATAATGGATTTAGTGTTATAATGGATAAAATGAAGTAATTATTTGTGTGCATTTGTTCTTCAACAAACATAAGGATCCACTATATCATAGAGAAATGTTCATGTATTAAAAAAAATCTCACTATTAAATGTGATATTCATATTGTATGTGAATTACAATTGTAACTTGAAATAAAGCTTCCAGTAACTCTTAGTTTATCGATCATGCATGAAAATCATAAGAAACATTCACAATAGAATATAAAGAACAAATGGGTACCTACTTCATATGGATTAAAAAATGCTTCTACTACTTAATGTGAATTAAAAGCGTAATTTTAGTTGGATCTCCAATATATCTTAAACCATATTTTCAATTTATTTTTTAGTACTATTAAATGTTATTATGTCCTAAATCATTTTATGGTTAGCATTATAACAAAAATATGCATTGTGCTATGGAATTAGTACTAACATGTAATATTGATTTTTTTCCATAACGCTATAGGTAATGACCGTGAAGATGATGATATAGACTATGATGAGCTTACGTAACATATCATAGACAATGATGATGAGGATGGAAATTTTGTTGGTGATGATGATGTGGATGAAATTATTAGGATGGTTAGGATAATAATCATGGAAATGATCATGAGGATGATCTTGTCTATGATTTTCGTGGTGTTAGCTAGCCATGCATTATTTTCTATGTTTATTTGGGATGTCTTAATATGGTAATCATACATTTGAATTTTAGTTGATTTGAATAATGATGATGATACTATTGGTACTATCTTGTTACCTTATGAATATGTTGAAAATTATTTACTTTTTTTTATGAAGAATTATTGTGTATGATGAGATTCCTATTTTTTATGGATGTTGTGGATTTACCTTAGAATAATGATATCTATGAAACATTTTGATTTGGTAATCATACATTGAATTTTAGTTGATTTGATTAAATATGATGATGATATTATCATTATTATCTTGTTATTTTATATATATATTTAGAATTATCAACATTATTTTGATGGAGAATTATTGTATATGATGATATTACTATCTTTGGATGGATGTTGTGAATTTACCTTAGAATAATGATATTTATGAAATATTTTGAACCAATAATCACACATTTGAATCTCCATTGATTTGTTTAAAGATGATGAGGACATTATTTGTATTATCTTGTTACTTTATATATGTGTTGAAAATTGTCAATGTTTTTTTTTTATGGAGAATCATTATGTATGATGATATTACTATTTTTGGATGTAAAGTTGTGAATTTACCATGAAATAATGATATCTTATATAGATGTTGATTAAGTAGTCATATATGTATATTAAAAAATTTCAATGATTTTTTGACGGATAATTTTTATTTATGATAATACTGGTATTTTTTTATGAATGTTGTCAATTACCCTTAAAAAATTTTACAAACATTAAGTTATCAATTTGAATTGTGATATCTTCTTAAATGATATTTAGAAACTGTAATATATTTTACTATGTAATTGAAATTAGTAAAATGAACCCATAAAGGAGGTCATAAATGGAAAGAAAAGTACAACTCTAAACAAGAAGCCAAAAGTATATGTAACCATGGATGCAAAATTGGGAGTAGAATTAGATGTTAAACTAGCGATCAAATCAAAATGCAAACAATCACACAAAATGGTTTTAAAGTAGAATTAAAAGAGGGTGCAACACTATACACAGAGAAGGGAACAAAGTAGGGCATACAAAGGATACCAAATTGGGCACAAACAAGGATGCAAAAATGGACACCAAAATGTGGATGCAAAGAATGGTGTAAAATTAGAATGCAAAATTGAGTCCAAAATAGGGTGTAAGAAAAGACACAAAACAAGATGCAAAATAGAACTAAGAAAGGGTGAAACGAAGGATGCCATATTGGATGCCAAAAATTATGTATAACTAGATGCAAATTCAAACTCAAATCTAGGTGCAAAATGAGATGCAAATGTGGACACACAATTTGGCAGAAAAGAAGAAGAAAATTTTGGTGCCAAAAAGGGTGAAAATTTATACACCAGAAAGGATGCAAAATTCGACATAAAAAATGGTGCCAAATTGGACACAAAAGTAGAAAGAATGGTGCAAAAATGAGCATAAAAATTGCTCAAATTTGGATTCAAATTGAGATGCAACATTAGATGCAAAATGAGCTGAAAAAAGTGATGCAAAATTTGGTGCAAAATTAGAAGAAAAAATCACTCAAAATTGAACGTAAAATTAGACACAAAATGGGATACAAACGTGGAGGAATCACATTGTTCAACTTAGGATGAAAATTTAGATGCTCAAAAGGAAGAAAAATTGGATGCAAGAAATGGTGTTAAAAATGATGTTAAATTGGATGCAACAAATGATGCAAAATAGGATGCAGAAAAGGGAGACAAATCAAATGCAAAGTGGATGCAAAAATGGATGAAAAATTGAGCGCTAAATTGGATTCAAGAAATGGTGCAAAACTGGATGCACAAAATGGTGCAAAAAAAGGTAGAAAAATTGGCTCAAAAATAGATGTAAAAATAGGTACACAATTAGAAGAAAAAAATGTCGTAAGAATAGATTAAAAACCGGCACAAACTGAATGCAAAAAAGGCACTAAATTAGATGTAAAAAATGGTGTAAAACTAGAATAAACTTAAGACACAAAACTAGAAGAAAAAATGACACAAATAGGAAGCAAAAAAAGATGCAAAAATAGATGCAAAAAATTACACAATACTATAAGCAAAACCTATTGTAAAACCAAATGAAAATCTCGATGCAAAATATAATGCAAAATTTGGCATAAAAAAGATGCAAAATTTCATGCAAAAAATGATGCTTTAAAAATTGCACGATAGAGCCAAATTTAGCGTGAGACTACTCATCCCAATTGATAAAAAAAATGCACTAAAATCTCATGTTAAATCTAACGCATTTTTCCAGATTTGTTGTAGTGACAGAGTCAAGCTTCTTGATGTGGTTTTTATTTATTGTATAATAATTAAAGCCTTCTTATAATATTCTTATAATATTGTATATAGTTGGTGACAATTGAAATATTTTTCCTTTGGAGATATTGCATGTAGTGTCGTTGAAATTTTGCATGTTTTTTTTTGTTGAAATTGGGTTTCTTTAGCTATTTGCATAGTTACCCTATTCAACTTGGAAAATTGCTTAGTGAGGCAAATGGGTCAGGAGTTTCTCTTCACTCGATAAAATAATTGCCTAATTTATAGATTTTTGGTGTGAGATAATCAGTGACTCAACTTTTTATTTCATGTCAATGACTTTCAAGTACTTGTTTGTTAAGGCTTTCCTTCGTGAAACAATATATTGAAGGAGAATTTTACTTGTTGGCTCTTAGTAATAAACAATGTTATTCTAACATTGGGATCCCAAGTAGAGAAATCATGTATTTTTATGGATGTTAATTTCTTGAGCTGTAATATCACATGCCTAATTATATTTCTTTTTAATTCTCTTCAAATAGTAGTTTATCACTTTGTAACGTTCAAGTTTTCACAGCCCTGGCAATTGCTCTTTATAGAAAATGATTATTTTAAATGATTTAGTGTAACCAACATGCCATATTTCAATTTCACAAACTCTGTAATTATAGGAAGTTATGAAACTGAACGTGTGACTATTCAAACCTATAATTTTAGTTTAAATTCTTATTCCCTAAAAATACACATTGATTATTCTACAACTAGAGATAATTATACCTAAATTTCTCTTATGAAAGGGCTTGGGTTGAATTACACTTAAACCAACAGATCAAGCAATTACGTTTTTAAATACATATTTTCTCACCATATGGTAAAAGAAAAAAATAATTTTGGATTCTCTTCTAGTCATTGAAAGAATTAATCCACGGTTCACGTTGGAGACATGAACATGTGTGCTGGCCCAAAGGTTTTCTACCTTTGAGACAAATTTTCATGTATGTAATCTTTTAGTTGTATGTAAACTTGTAATCATTTCAACTAAGGCTAGATGTGGAATGGTTCAAAAAGAATGCATTCATTATTTAATATTCAAATTAGATATTTTATGTGGATAATTAAGTTTGGACAAAATCCCATAGGTTCTTAAAAGTAGTGCAGTATGTCTGGCTAGAATATATATATATATATATATATAAATATAATATATATAAATATAATCTTTTACATAAGGTACATTTTTTATGGGTTACTTGTTCTAACTAATTGGTGATGACATGGCCACAAGGGTATAGTTCATGTGATTGATTGAGGGTAGTCTAACCACATAACATCCTTTAGTTAATTATGCTAGAAAATGCACTCAATGATATCATGAGGATTTCATGTAATTGGCCAAGGGAAGGCTAACTGTAACACATCCTTTAGTTAATTGTTCTAGAAAATGAAAGTACTGGTATTATGAAGATTTCATAACTTATAAGTGTTAAACTACATAAATTTATCATAATTCATTTTATATGTAGGGTAAGAAAAGTTAGATTATATTTATTTACGGTGAAATTCTAATGAAAATATAAATGGAAAAACATGAGATGGTGTTGGTGTTTAACTTACTTATCGAAGACCTAGACCTTAACTAAAAGGTACAATTGGGAAAGAATGCAATATATAGGGTTATCTTTTTCAGTGAAGACAACTCTTTGTGTGCATTGAAGTAGAGGATTAATTGTTGATAAATAAATTTCACCTATGGAGGTGAAATAAATTTATCGAGTTGGATTGGAATTTAAATATTGTAAATTTATGTAAGATATAAAATGTATCAAATATTTCTTTTTTTATTTTTATTTTTACCAACATGTAGGCACATATGTATATCAATGTGTATTTTTTTATCGTGTAGTTTTATAAATAGAAAATATCTAACACTTTATTTTTATTTTTTCCATTTATTAGTCCCTGCCTGGGACTATTAGCGATCGATCGATCGCTAACAATCAATTAATCACCAAAATTTTTTATGTTTCCCAAATTTTATCCTAAGTTTTCGAACATCAATTTAGTGTGCTACACAATTTATCCAAAGTTTACTTTTTTACCTCTTTTTGGAAACTTCACGCGGATCGAGTGAAAAATATGCCTGCAACGCTTTTCTTATCCAAAGTTTGGTAAATGAGTTTTTCACAAGCTTTTTTATGCAAAGTTTTTAAAATGGTGGTTTTCTTAACACGGTTTTCAATTTTTTTTTTTTATGTTTGTCATTAAAAAGGCGGCACGGAAGCAATAGACCATTTCTGTGCCATTCTAATACCCTTAAATATGTGACATTAACTAAATAAAGGTGGCGTTGCTACCCTGCCCATTGATCGAGCGTTGGATGCATGCAATGCACGTGTCGACACCCCTAGGTGATGAATAAACGTTTGTATTTGTGTTAAGATATCCCCGATGTCTGTATTTTCCGGAGAGAGAGCCCGCGGTTCTTCTAGTTTCTCTTCAATGAAGAATATCAATTTTCACGTCTGTATTTGTGTTAAGATATCCCCGATGTCTGTATTTTCCGGAGAGAGAGCCCGCGGTTGTGGGGAGCTACTTTCAGTTTAACATGCATTTTCTGAATTCATTTTAGATAAGGTAGGATTTGGTTTTATCCATATCGCTGACGACATTCCCATTGTGCTATATTTAGTTGAGTTCTTCCATATCAATGGACATTGTCCTTTGGTTTTCTTCTGTGTAATTTGTTGGCATATGGAATCTGCCACATATTTGAAATAGTAATTCAAATCATAGCTGAGGTACTAGGTAATAACAAGGCCTTGCTTGACCCCAAATCGCATTCCAAATTAAGTGCATAATGGCAGGTGGAATGTTCATCGAAGGCGGCAATAGCCGAGGGGAGGTTCACCCAGGTAGGGTAACAGTGTTCATCTTCTTCTCATGCATTGTAGCCGCCACTGGAGGCCTCATCTTCGGTTATGATATAGGAATTTCAGGTCTGTATTAAACACACATTATAATTTCTTTAAATTCGCATTATTTCTACAGCCCTGAACTTAGAAGAACATAATGAAATAAAATAACTTTCATATATGCAGCACACTGTAAGTTGGCGTCTTCTCTTTACCTGTGCTATATATACTGTCAATACTCATTCTGACTTTAATTCTTCCCTGTATACAACAGTTTGCATGGAATACTTGTAAGATCTGTTCTATGGAATCTTTTCTTTACCTTCAGAATATAGCAGTATCATAATATTAATAATGCATCTAGTTTTGTGTTCATGCATCAACATGAATAATGTGAGTGTTGAATGTTATTCATACATTGTTGACCATAATTTGCAGGTGGCGTTACATCCATGGATGACTTTTTACATAAAATATTCCCTAGTGTGGAAAGGAATATGAAAGAGGCAAAGACTGATGCTTACTGTAAATTTGACAGCCAATCGTTGACTGCATTTACTTCATCACTGTACATTGCTGGTCTGATCGCATCCTTAAAATATCCCCGATGTCTGTATTTTATGGAGAGAGAGCCCGCGGTTCTTCTAGTTTCTCTTCAATGAATAATATCAATTTTCTCTGGTATTAAATTGTTGCTTCCATTTTTTTTTCATATGCAATATTTCATATGTCAAAATTCATATAGGTATTATGTAATAATATGGCCTTACCGATGGTAAATTCTCCTCTGATAACCTGGACAAGAGGATTAAATTCTCTAAATTCAAGTACAAGCTCCAAAATCTCATCACCGAAGTTCGGCAACTTCGAGTAAAATGAGGCTCCAGCGCTCTTTCTGTTTTTTGCATACCTGAACTGTACGCAAATTTCACTGATTATGTTATTTGACAGGAAAAAGAGCAAAATACGAGGAGAGACTTGGAAATTCTCGTCCAGGTCCGTACAATTAGAGGTTCTGCGTAAATACTCTTTACTTCAGGTTATTCAGGTTATTTGTAACTCCTTTCAGTACAAAGGTATTATCCCCAATGCATTTCCTTTGCAAGCATGTATTATCCTTTGTAACGCACTATGTTTAACTCCTTTCAATGTACTGATTTAATTTATTATCTTTCAATGTGCTACTTTAATTTATTATCTTTCAATGTGCTACTTTAATTTATTATCCTCCAATGTGATGCCTTAATTTATTGTCTTCCAATGCATTTCAATATTTCTCCTCCCAACGCATTTGCTATATTTCTCCAACGCACTGCAATATCTCTTCAAGATACTTTATTATCAATTCAATTTGGCAGCAAATACTATAATATCTTTTAACAAGTTCTATCGCATGCCTTTAATAGGTTATTAAAATACATATCCTATTCAATGCACCTTTATATTTGCTTCCAACATATTGTCAACGTATTTATCTTTCAACGCACTGCTTGTTACATATTCTCTGCAATGCCCGGCTTGGATAGTTTTCAACACAGCCTTTGATGGATTCGCAATCCTACTCTTAAATGGGTTTTAATGTTTCCTTTCCATTGTTTTCAACGCAATTTATTTTGATGTAATTACGGATCCTTTCAACACATTTTGTAAATTTTTGTTCAACGCACTGCTATTTTATATATTCACTGCTTTGATATATTGCACCAGTATTAATATATCATCTCAACATAATGCATTGCTTGCATCATCCTTTCAATGCACAACAATATTCTTCAACGAATTTGCAATATGTATTCAACACATTTCAATATCTCTTCAACACATTTTAATGTAATATATTGCATTATTCTCCATCTTATTGCAATGTAATATATTCTTCCTCAACTCACTAGGTGACATATTCTCCCTCAATGTATTTACTATATTTCTTTTGGAAGTAAATAATATAAAAGTTTGCATCATTTATCAAACCTTTTATTCGTTTCCTGTGTATGGTTTTCGACTCAATGCAATGTCTCTTTAATGTATTGTTTTTATTACCATTACAACACATGTATATTCAACGCACATTTTGATATATTATTCATCACATTGCTCGTAGATCCTTCCAACATACTTTTAAATATAGCCTTCGCATGTATTTGATAGATAAGACCTTTTGTAGTGCATAGTTTTTCCTTTTCCTTTAATGTATTGTATTCTCCCTTCAACATAATGTTTGTGCAATCTTTGGAGTGTTTGGTTTGAATATAATGTTATTTTATTGTTTATGCAATCTCGTTCTGTCTTGAAAGTATGCAAATTCAATCCTCATTCACTTAATCAAATCATATAGGTAAACAAGTGATCAACCAATACATTCTCAAGAAGTGAAGAAGTGAATTTATTGTTAAAATTCACTTATTAATAATGAATATGAATATATAGGTAAATAAGTGATGAACCAATACATTCTCAAGAAGTGAAGAAGTGGATTTATTGTTAAAATTCACTTATTAATAATGAATATGAATGTTGGAAATTGCACATTGTTAACCCTAGCACTCTAACTTTGGACCAATTAACTCTCTGTTAATGTTAAGGTATGCGCTCATCAAGTTTTTGTTATTTTGTTTTCTTTGTAATTTGAAAAGTAAAGCATAACTCATGACAATCCAAGTGATGTTATAAAGGCAATATACAACATAACTCATAACTCATGACAATCCAAGTGATGTTATAAAGGCAATATACAACATTGGGCAACATGTTTAACTAGTTAAATATAGATTTCAATAGACAATCTATTGTTATTTTATTTCACCAATGCAATCAACAATAATGTTAACTTTCAAAAATATTCTTAAAGTTATGGTGCATTTTTTCATTTTGTCTTTCCACTGCTTCTTTTTGTTAACTTGCAGAAATATTCTTAAAGTTATGCTGCATTTTTTCATTATGTCTTTCCACTATTTCCATTTTCAATTCCTTTGTTATTTATAAATATGACTTGTTGCTAGAAATTCCCTGCAGAGCCCGGCAGGGACTACAACCACGGCAGTGGCTCCTTGTTCTAAGATACAAATGCTACAACATATTATATATTAGTATTTTATTTGGTATTTTCAATTATAATTTATGTTTTTCTGAATACACATTACACATTAACATACAACATAATATGTTTTCTACATGTTGGAAATAGTGAAAAAAATAATAAAACTCTTTGATACCTTTTATACCTTACATAAATTTACAATATTTCGAATGAAAATTTATGGTTTTTTCCGTGAGTGGCATATAATAATTTACAAAATGGTGGAAGAAATGAAAAAAAATAATAGAAGTCATAGATACTTTTTCCTTTTCTTACATGAAGTTACATTATTTTCATTAAAATTTGATGTTCTTCTCATCAGTGGCTTATACTAACTAATTATTCATATTTAGTCATTAGTTCCAAAATTTTGGAATCCAATTAATTTGATTGGGTGAAAATATAAGAAAGCCTAGTATTTTCCATGAAAAACCTTTATATATCTAAAGAAATGAATATAATAATATGCATAACTCTGATCATAAATTAGGTTGCAATTTTTTCTTTAATGAAATTATGAAAATATTTAGCCTTGGTTTCTTCAAAAACTCTAGTTTTAATCAAATGGATGCGTTTTCATTTGGAAAAATAATCATCAAATGCATTGGGTCAAAATTAAATCAAATATTGTAACCATCTATTAAAGTGTTTTGTATCCAATCCTTTTAAGCACAATGAATGTGTGATTTGGATCTATAACAAATACACAAAAACTCAAAATCCATTGAAATTGTGTAAAGGATTCTATAGCCACTGGTTGATGATTCCAAAGGCATACCACTAATATAAATCACCCACATAAATAACTATGATGAATTAATATTGTATAAGGGATCCTTAAATAATCACACGATAACAATTTCAATGCAAATAAATATAAATGAATTAATGAAACAACATAGACAATTAATGTGAGGATTCAAGTCACATTTGAAGCAATATTGGTCCAACCAAGTTTAGGGTTTTAGGTATAACACTTTAGGTTCTTTACCTCATGTAAATTTACAACATACTCTCTTATGCCAATATATTTAAGGATATGATCGACAATTTCTAAAATATTTGTTAAAAAAATGAATGTATTTGTAATTATTTGTAGTAAACAGTTTACCCTTAGAGCTAATTTTAATGGGTTACTAGTGATTACTGCGAACTTTCTAAGTGTTGAATTTCATCAAACAATAATCAGATTCACGACCTTTATAATGTTCAAAACATATTGATTTTATTGATGCAACTTACAATGCACATTACTTAATACATTGAAATAAGCAGATTGTGGCTCGACCAATTCCTCTCATCTACACTTCATGGATTGCGAGCTTCTTGAAATGGCGTCTCCTACAAAACAAATAACAATAGCTAGATATTCTAGAAATACACGTGCTCATGATTGAGGATGGTCATAGGATTTCAAACCTTCAAAACCATACTTCTTTATGTGGATATGGTAGTGGCTCTGCGGATCAATGGTCAGCTACTTACATCATGAACCTTTACTTTGATAACATGGTACTAAATAATGGAAGACAAAAAACTAATTCACTGAAACTTGCAGACCTGAGGTGAGGAGCCCATGAAGCTGCCACAATGTTGGCTTTGTTTAAATGAACAATAAAACAATGAAAATCTTACTGGAGTACATTTAGTTAGGGAGATCAAAACAAATTCTCAAAAAATATGATCTAAATCCTAATTACAAACACAATAAAAAACGATGTAACAAATCCATTCTCAATTATTTTCATGTTTCCCCCTTAATGGAAAAAGGATTTATTTCCACACCTAATATCTCCCTAAAAAACTCAAATTTTATCTTACCAAGGGGTTTACTAAAAACATAAACAACCTTTTAAGAAGTATTACAATATTCAAGGAAAAAACCTTTGGACTACATCTTCTTCCTAATAAAATGAAATTGATCATCAACATTCTATGTTCTTGAATGATCCATTTATTATTTTCCAAATTGATCAAGCTCTCATTGTCACATTTGAACATTGTAGCCTTCATTTGTTCTTCTCCAAAATCTTGACAAATTCTCTCTTCTCAACCAAACAACTTCACAAGTTGTTGCACACAGTGCTATTATATTTAGCCTCGATAGATGACAATGATATAGTTAATTGCTTCTTTTTGCTCCATGAAACAATCCCATATCTAATGCTAAAGCCATAACATGTAGTAAATCTCCTATCATATGTATTATCAGGCCAATCTGAATCTGAGTAACCTGTCAGCTCATCAAGAAATGAATCAGTACACTTAAGATAAAAATTAATAGTTCCTTTAAGATACTTGAGTATTTCATTGATCTCCAATGCTTTCTAGAGGTATTGCCAAAAACTAACTTAACACACTAACAAAGTATGTTGTGTCAGTTATATTTGTAGTAAGATAATTCTAGCTTCGCACTAGTTGTTCATACAGTAACATCAAGCTCATTTGATTCATCATCAAAATTAAGTTTAACATTCTGGTGGATTGGAATAAAATAAACTTTTCATTGATCCATCTTGAACTTTTTAAGCAGTTCTCTGACATACTTACCCTGAGAGATAAACATTTGATCAACATATCTCCACACTTAAAGACCTTAACAATAATGTAATTCACCAAGATATTTCATCAGAAATACTTGTGAGCTTTGTAGCTTAGTTACAATAATTAGTTTAATAATTTTCTTGTAATAATTAGATCATCAAATATAACGAAATCAGTATTGAGATTTTGAGAGGTTCTTACCTTTGATCACAGTCCATGCACACTCCACCAATTTTTTGGTTTTCCTTTCTACAACAAAATTTTGCTGCTGACTGTAGGGTGTTGTAAATTGTTGCAATATTCCATGATCCTTATAGTACTTGATGAATATCCCCAACCTGTATTCTCCCCATCGATTTGAATGGACGGTCTTTATGAACTTCTTTGTCTTCCTCTCTACCATTATTTTGAATTATTTTAAATACTCAAAAACATCACTCTTTCTCCTAAGAAATTACACCCAAGTTTACCTTATGAAATCATCAATAAACAATAGAAAACAATAAGCACCTCCTAGGGATATGGTCTGCATTGTTCCACAAATATCGGAATACATAATTTATAATACATCTCTTCTTCTCGTTTCAAAATTAGAGGGGAATTTCATCTCTGTGAATTTTTCCTCATGCATAGCCTTCACAAGTAGCATACTCATTCTTTAACATAGGGAGTCCATCAACCATTCTTTGTTTCTATAACAAAAACAAATCATGATAATTGATATGACCATACCTATGGTTCCAAATACTTTCAGTTGTCATGGTTGTATAAGTGAGTGCTTGGTGACTCTTCCTCATGACATCAAGCTTATACAATCCTCCAACTCTAACTCCTGAAGAAACATGTTTGCACTGATCCAGTAGATCTTTTACTATGAAATGTGTTTTTAAGAATTCAACCTTCATATTGTAATATGTGATTGTGGGCATAAAGATCAGATTTTTCTTGATCCTGGGCACACACATAACATTTTGAATGTGTGTGACGCTCCCATTTGGTAAATTCACTAGAATATCACCATATCCCTTGATATGATGTGCACAATAATCTCCAAGATATATATTTCCACCATTTCTTATTTGCTTAAAGTTCTCATACAAGTCCTTATTTCATGTCATTTGAATTGAAGCTCGAGAGTCCACAAACCTAGCATTAACATCATTTGTTTCAGCAGACAATGTAGCATTAGACATAAACAACTTTATATTTTTTAGATCAAAGTTCAAGCCTTCTCCTACAAAATGTCATGAATGTATTATGCACTTATTATGCCTTACTTCATCACTTTTCTTCTTATAATAGTCTCTCGCAAGGTCCCCTATTTTACCCAAATAGACTAATTTCAATCTAGAATCCTTTATGACAGATGACATACCTTGATTTTGTTCTGGAAATGGCTTTTGTCAAGATAGAATTCCACCTTTACTTCATCCTCCTTGTTTCCATATGAATAACTTATTCTTCAACACAAGTGCTAAATTTGGATAATGAGGCTTCAAGTTCCCGCACCTCTCTTCTTCTTTCATCAGTATACCCATCGAATCCTAAAAAATGGGAGCTTTATCCCTTACTACAAGACCTATAATAAACATCTAATATTTGTTTGACAATCCATTTAAAGTGATTGTCACAAGATCAATACTAGGTATTGATTTTCCTATATATCCTAGATTATCATTCAAGTCTTTAATTCTTGAAACAAAAGCACTAATCGATTCATTATATTCCATTTTAATATATAGGAGCTTAATTTTCAGAAAAAAGACTCAATTTGTATTTTTGGTTTCATACAATTCATTCAATGTATTCCAGGTTTCACTAGATGTCTTGCAATCATGAATGTAAGGGATTATGTTACATTTAATAGACATCCTTAATAATACCTTTTCTATGTTCTCGCACTTGTCCTAGTATTGAATTTATGCAACTAACATCATCTGTTTCAGCAGACAATGTAGCATTAGACATAAACAACTTCATATTTTTTAGATCAAAGTTTAGGCCTTCTCCTACAAAATGTCTAGAATATCCTATGTGATTATTATACCTATCTTCATCACTTTTCTTCTTATAACAGTCTTTGGAAAGGTGCCTTCTTTTACCATAGTAAAATAATTTCAATCAAGAATAATTTCTAATAGGTGACATACCTTGATTCTATTTTGGAAATGGCCTTTGTCGAGATAGACTTACACCTTTACTTCCTCCTCCTTGTTTCCCTTTGAATAAATTATTCTTCACCACAAGTGCTAAATTTGGATTATGAGGCTTCAAGTTCCCGCATCTCTCTTATTCTTGCATCAATATACCTGTCAAATCCTAAAAAATGGGAGCTTTCTCCCTTATTACAAGACCTATAATAAACATATGATAGTTCTCTGACATTCTATTTAAAGGGATTGTCACAAGATCAATGCTAGGTATTGATTCTCCTTTATCTCCTAGCTTATCTTTCAAGTCTTTAATTCTTGAGATAAAAGCACTAATTGATTCATTATCTTCCATTTTAATATATAGGATCTTACTTTTCAGAGACAGGATTTGTATTTTTGGTTTCATACAATTCCTTCAATTTATTCCAGGTTTCACTACATGTCTTGCAATAAAAAATCTAAGGTTTTATTTTATCTTTAATAGATATCCTTAATAATACATTTGATTTTTTCTCCAACTTCTCCTAGTCTAAAATTTATGCAACTATCACGACTGCAATAGGTTTTTGTTCCTTTTTCTTTGTGATGGTACAAACTCCATAGCCTTTCACTAGCGTTTGCAGCTTAAATTTCCAATTAATATAATTGGATCCATCCATCATTAAGATATGTTTCTGTAAGTGGATTCAACATATTGATAGGGAATCCCAATATTCAAAAATGCCTTTTAGGAACACCTCCAATAGCTCCAAATATATATTTGCGCGAAACAAATCTAGATAAGGGCTCTAACAAAGAGAATGCTAACTCCAAAAAAATGGATCTCAATTAAAAATATACATATATCCAAGCATTATATATGTAAAAAAAATGTGTATAAATGACTCATAGTGGAAGATGCTTTTTAAAATGCACGTTGATAAAAAAAAAATGTCAACTCTTCCTACTTCTCCTTTCGATTCTTAACCAATGTGATGAATTACAAGATATCTCAATTTCCTAAGGCATCCTCGATCAATGCGCCTTCTCCCAAGAGTTGTATGCATTGTTCACATAAAAAAAACATTGACAGTTCCTGAGCACCAAGTGTGTAGACTATCAGTTCAACAAAGATGTTATATTTCCCTAAATGCTAACCAACTATGTTCAACACCAAGCTCGGTCCTTCTGACCCAAACTCCACTACCTCCTCTTCAGTTACAGAATGAACCTCTCCCTATAAAACCTCAATTTTCCATAGCGGTCAGACTCTAACAATAATCATGGTCGCAATCCATTTTCAAATCGACCTAGTTACAATTGGCCTTAATAAACCTCTCCTTGACCATGCTTCTCCTGGGCCTTGCCTGCACCAAGGCTATAACACTCCACTCAACACAACACTCCACACTTTCCTCTGTGTTGTCATGATTGACTATAGACCAACAGATATGCTAATACATTTCACATCAGAGTTTTGAAATGGGCAGAGCCTACTTCCCTGCGTTGAGCTTCCTCAAGCTTCATGTTACTCGTTCAACACTGTTTATTTCCACACGATTTTCAATGCTATTCCAAACAATTCCATTCGATCGAATCTTTCAAGTGATAAAAAGTTGCTTCCCTCTCCTATGGTGAGGTGCCTCTATCATGTTATACGTTCACATGGTCAACATCCTTATCACACACATCACTCACACATATGGCCACACCAGTCGATGTCTTATGCTCCACATAGGTACCATTTAGGTATAGTATCTCCAATGGTTGAGAAGAAAAAACCACACAAATCGCATCTTATGCCACACAGATCGTAAAATCGATAGCTCTTCACTTCCCCTAAGACTTTAGCATCAAAAAATATCAGTCTCAACTAGTGTCCATATCCAATGTGATTTGATATCAGCGCAAAGATGGAAGACAAAATCTAATTAAATGAAACTTGCAGTCCTCACGTGAGGAGCCATTGAGGCTGCCACAACATTGACTTTCATTGAATGAACAATAAAACAATATAAACAATATAGATCTTATATGAATTCATTTAATTATTGAGATAAAAACAAATTCTTGGAAAATAACATCTAAATCCTAAATATAAACATAATCAAGAACTACCAAATGAATTGTTAGTTTAACAACGAATTAATAACTTTGGCTAAAATGTAACTAGACAGTTTTTTTACCGAAATATCAGCTATGTAGTGACGATCGATGATATAAAACTAACAAATGCCAATGCCATGTAATGTGCGGAGAATCATTGTTGAATAACAAATTCGAATCCATTCAGTTTCTTGTCTTGGTTATTCTGTTGAGAATTCTTGTTTTTCTTCATTATTTTAGTTTTTGTTACAACAAATGGTATCAGAGCTCCGAGGGTCGAGCGATTGGTGGAAGATATATCAGCGTGAGGTGTGAGTCCAAAAACCTGGGAGTGAATCTATATCAGCGTGAGAGTGAAGTTGTATCAGCGTGAGGCATGAGTCCAAAAACTGCGTGAGGCTATATCTGCGTGAGGCAGTTTTTTTTCTTTGCTGCGTGAAGGAGGAGCGTGAGAGTGAAAAAGCCGTGTGAAGATGTGCTATCCCTGCGTGAAGCATTGATGTTGTCCCTTCGTGAAGCGTGAAACCTGCGTGAGGCGTTTTTTCATGAAAGAGCCTGTCCCTGCGTGAGAAGCCGTGTGAAGACGTGTTGTCCCTGTGTGAAGAGCCAGATTGCTGCATATTAAAAAAAGGAAAGCGTGCATGATTCCAAAATGAGAACCTGCAGTGCGAGTTGAGATTGCCAGATTGTTGCATATTAAGAAAAGGCGAGCCTGCGTGATTCCAGAGTGAGAACCTGCAGTGCGAGTTGAATGATTGCCTATGTGAAAGACCTACGTGACTGTGTGAAGACCTGCTTGAGGAAAGACCTACGTGAGGTTGAAGACCTGCGTGAAAGGTGACCTACCTGAGACCTGTGTGAGGCGTTTCGTTGCTGCGTGAAGGAGCCGTGCGACCTGCGTGGAGTGGAGAGGCACGAGGTTATGTAGGCTAAATCAAGTTGTTGTTAAATCTGGGTATTGATCAGAGTTTCCAAAGTTTTTATTTTCAGCAGAATTTTTTTTTTTAAGCAAGGACAACAGATTGAAATCAAGTCAAGTTTTTTTTAAGGGTGGTTTTTATACAAATATTGGAGGAAAAAAAAAAAGAAAGGAAGGGTTTCTTTGTTTGTTTGAATAACAAAGGGGTTTGTAAGAAAAGGTCTATAAATAAAGAAAGTTTATTATTTTTTGAAAGAGAAATATAAACTCTAGTCCAAAGACAGATTATTTTTCTGAAAAGGAAAAACCCTAGTTTAAGGACTGAAGATTGAAATCCTACAAAAATGGCCAAGATGTCGAATTCAAAATTCGAGGTGGACAATGTTAAACAGACATGGACAACGAAAACAATAGAAAGATAAATCATGCATTGCATTTTTTATTAACAATAGATGGACATTTATAGTACAATATGGTGACCGTTGGGATTCACATCCCAAGGTCCCTTGGACTTCTTTGTCCATTCGGATTCCACGCGAACCCTTTAGGATTAGGTGTCCAACATTCCCCCCCTTAATCCGAAGGGTTATGTATGAGTCCAAGAAAAGAGCTGTAATACAAAATGTGCAATAATGCATGGCAGCACTAGGCTGAATGTGCTCTATGAAATGTTGGTAAAAAAGGGCGGTGGTTTAAGGATAGCCACCAACACTGGAACGCTTAGTGCAGTTCCCGGAACTCTTCCAAAAATGGCAAGAAGCTGTAAGTCTTCTGCTAGAGGAAGTGATCCTATTGTTTTAAAGAGGGAAACCTTCAACCATAAAAGGGAGGCCTCACCCCGCATAAAAGGTAAAACTTCAACCTGAAAAGGGAAGTCTCAACCTGTGATGGTTTAAGGATGACCAACAACTCTGGAATGCTTATGCAATTCCTGGAACTCTTCCAAAACTGGCAAGAAGCTGTAAGTCTTCTGCTAGAGGAAGTGTTCTCAATTTTGTCTCCGGAACTCTTCCAAAACTGGCAAGAAGCTGTAAGTCTTCTGCTAGAGGAAGTGTCCCACATCGCTAACTGAAGGCATGTTCAGGCATCTTTGTCTCTGGCTACAACTCTGAAACTGGTGTGGCAGGTTGTGGCTCAGGCTCGCTTGATGTGGCTTTGAAGCTTGTAGATGACCATCATTTCCCCCCGTCAGATACAAGGTGAGATGATGGAGAAAACTCAGCTGCAAGACTGTTCAATATTCTGGAACAAGTTCTGACATGTGTTTGGAATATCTTCTTGGCTGTTGATGCCCATTGCCAAGAAGCGATCCATCCTAGATGAATCTTTTTCTTGCAGGACGTTTGTTTCTGAAGCATCTGTGTGAAGAATGACTGGTTTTATGACAGTGCTTACATGGATGAAGATCAAAACAGTGATCTTTCAAATGGCCAACTCGATCACAGTGTTGGCATT
>APFE031279547.1:78917-95001 GCA_000404065.3 Pinus taeda | reverse complement strand
ATATGGGATCGGGAGCCATCTCATGGGCTTCCAAGAAGCAACCAGTTGTGGCTTTGTCAACAGCAGAGGTAGAGTATGTGGCAGCAACAGCAGTAGCATGCCAAGCAGTGTGGATGAGAAGAGTTCTCAAAGATTTGTGTCATGCACAAGAAAATGGCACAACCATTTACTGTGACAATAGCTCAGCAATAGCTTTGTCTAAAAACTCTGTTTTTCATAAAATAACAAAGCACATAGATACCAAATTTCACTTCATACGTGAATTGGTTAACAATGGTGAAATTGTTTTGCAGCACTGCAGAACAGAGGATCAGCTAACTGACATCTTGACAAAACCATTGCCAAAGAAAGGTTTTGATCATTTCAGAAAATGCCTGGGTATGCAGTAGGTGAAATTAAGGGGGAGTGTTGGAATTTAATTCCAACTGCATCACATAAATACTAAACAAAGATTTGATCTACAACAGTTATTTCATATTGTTGGGTGCCGCAAAGTCTTCTGTTATTTTTGAGCATTAAATTCAGAAATTAAATCCCCTGCAGACAGCCGTCTTATTTTTGTTGAAAAGGCATCATCGCCTTCTGCAATAAATACGCAGATAAATATCAGAAAATATTTTGCTTAGTTTATTGTTTAATCAGATTTTTATTTTCCTATAAATGTAACGCACAGTAGTTCTGTTTTTAAGTGCAAGAAGGTGCAAGCAGAAAAAGAGCAGCAGTTCTGTTTTCTGTGTGAAGTGTAAGAAATTTCTGAACAACAGTTCTGTTTTTGTACTCTGAGAGAAAAGAGTGAAGGTTAGAAGAACAAGAGTGTGTCTCTTCTGTAAATGCACAGCAGTGCTGAACCTGCGATTTTCTGAGATAGAAAATCGATTTCGGGAACTGAAGCGTTCCTCTTGTAACAACTAAGTTTACTGTATCAATTTTTTTTTTTCACTGTTCATGAATACAAGTTTACTGTATTGCTGATTTTTTGTTGCTATTACACCAAGTGTCAAAAACACTTTGATTTCACTCTGTAAGTCTATTAGTGATTTGACGCCAACTTGTTTTAGTTGCTATAACACCAAAAGCGTCAATTTTCTTAAAGTGACTTAGCGTCAAAAACGTGTTGCCGTTACACCGAGTGGCTTGACGTCAAAACTCGCGTTGCTACAACACCACGAGCAGCATTGCTGCAACACCAAACTGTGTTGCCGCAACACAATTTCCAGTAAGCAATTTTTATGTTTTTCTGTGTTATCAAAAACAGAGTGTTTTTCCTGGTGCTGCAACACCAAGTCCAGAAAACGAAATTATCAGTTTTTGTGCAGAAACAGAGCATTTTTGTGTTGTCTGGTTGTTAAGGAATTTAGCAGAAAATTCCACCATTGTATCAGAGTGTTTTTCTCTGGTATTTTGTGTTTGAAATCACCATAAAATTCCAACAAAATGTGCTTTTTTACGAATAAGTATCTGAAATGTGCATATCGTTGGTGTATTCTTTTTAAAATTTGGAAGTAGTGAAATATATATATGGACTACTTTTCTGTAGTAAGTTTGAGGTATGTCTATGGAATGGAATTCTTGTCTTAACATTTTATTTAAAAAAATACACTCTAATGAGAACAATTCTAGCAGTATTTGCTGAGAGAAATAATTATAGATAATGTATGACGTAAACCATTACATATAGGTAAATTAATTGTGTAAGCACCTAACTGATATTCTGCATGCTACTCGAAAAATAAAAGGAATAAGATTGATGAATTCAAAAACAGAATTAAAAGAAACTAGAAAATTACACCTGGGGTTTTACTCTAATGTGAACAGTGAACCTAGTATTCGAGTGGTAAATAACAGAAGTCCTTGTAAATAAAAATGGAAATACCATTCCAACGCATGTGCATATGGAAATCGAATAACAATTGTGTACGAGGAAAATTGCATGAATTTATTTAACATAACATATCCATTGTTAAAACATCTGAACGGTGATACACCAGATTAAGTTTCCTGGCCAACCATGAGGTCAGTTGTGGCAATAGTCCTGGTATAAAACTTATATCATTAAACTTGAATGCAATCCTTTAAGGTAATACAATAGCATAACCGTGAAGGCAATCCTCTAAGATAATCTAGTAGTATAAACTTGAACGCAATTTTGTAAGGGAATGCAACAATCTAAACTTGAATGTAATCTTGTAGGGTAACACAACAATATTATGAATTAAATTATAGTTTAACCAAGGAAGGGAAGCCACGCTATCATTTAGTCATTTAATTACCCATAAATTACAATAGAGAACCATAAAAAATGAATAAAAGCGAATTGTGTTCAGAAAAATAACTCGGTATGGGTCAGTGTTTAGATACAATCGAGTTAATAATGTATGCCGAACCACTATGAATAAACTACAGTTTTGTATAAACTAATCTAAAAAAACTGACTGTTCAAGCCCTCACATAGGTTGAAAGGATTGCAACCGGTAGGATGCATTAATACCATCGTGTAAAAACCACACTACTTAAGTAAGAACAAATTGAGAAAATGTTGTGGTCATGACCATATATCTTATCTTCTTGTTTTCGACTACCCGGGTGATGGGCAATAGGAAAATAACCTGGGAAAGAGACCATGCATTAGACAGAAGCCAGGTCATAGGCATCCATAAACTAGAGTGGAAGCATGGCAACCCCAACCTGCGTCAAACATCAGAAGAGAATTAACCCTTCCGAACCATTCAATAGAAACACCAAATTTGTTAATATGAGGTTAGAGTTGAGCCTTACCTATTTCAGTAGGAGGGAGTGTTGATCACACTTGAGGAGAGGTAATTGTAGGTGACATCGGTATAGTTATGGGAGGGGTCACCATTACACATGAAGGATATAACCAAGAATTTACATTAACAACAACCCTTACCTTAGCGTTTCATAGACCAGGCCAACTTTGTGGACTTGGCGTTTGCAGACAAAATCCCTGCTGCAAAGGTGAAAATGGTAAAGAGCCCCTGCCTGGACATAGTTCCTTCTCTAGGTGCGAGGCAAGTCTGTAAACATAAGCACAATGTCAAGAAGTTGATGTCCGCACCTTTCACCTACATAATTTAAAGAAAAGAGCAGTAGATTGAATGATTGGGGTGTGCTAGTGAGGAATGGAAAATAAGAGAAAAAACCTCAAGCAATACCTGTTGCATGCTTCCAGGATGATAACCAGAGGCTGCCATGGTGGTTGCAGATCTTAGGAGCAAGAAAACCCGAAAGCACAATGAACCATTGGCTCGCGCAAATGAGAAGAGTAGTTACGAAAACCGTACTAATTAAACACATCCTTTGGATTTAGTGTAAGAGATCATACGGTGTAGAAGAGGCCAAATGGCCCCAAATCTACCACATCAAGATTTGGGATGAACGAAATTCATGGTTGATAATATTAATCTTAGAGACAGACAAGTATGAGATAGATTGTTAGGTAAAACATAATAAGTGATACCTACGTCATTAAGAAGGAATACGATGTCAAAGATATAACGTAGAGAAGGCATGTGGGTGGTGTTACACTTAGTTTCGATAGAAATCTAGAAAAATGATGAGCATCTACCGAACTATTTCCAATCACCCGAATATGAACAGTCATTCCTAAATGTTAATGCACTTGATTATGTTTAACGGGTTTAGTGGGTTAACGTGTCGAGTAAATCTAGTTAAGCCACAAGACAAAATAACCTTATGATTATATATGTATGTGTAAATGATTTTGTTTAGAAATAATTTTTTTATGTAAGTTTTGTGTGTTACAAATGGTATCACAGCCCTAAGGTTACTACACTGATGCTTGAATGGAAGATATTTAAATAAAAACTAATTATGATACACAGAGAGGAGAAGTTAGTTTAAATGAGGCAAGGACTAGGACTTACTTTGTCGGGAGGGACGGCAGGACACAACCCAGAAATCTGGGTACAGTTGGATGATAAATCAGAATGCAAATGATGCGTTATTTGAAACAGTCCAGCAATTACGAACAGAGACGTTGAGTAAGGGCGGAAAATGAAAGCTTACGATTAGAACAAGAAAATATCATAACGATTCTATCATATCGGAAAAATCATAGAAATCCTAATACCATCCAGGGTGAAGAAAACATAACAGAATCACACAGACATTAGAAGGAATGCCTCGAATTGGAGGGAGGATGGACTGGTTATGAAGAAGAGTCGGATAACGTATCTAATAAGAAAGGATTTAAGAGGCAAAAAATTGAACTTCAGGGAGAGTTCAAAAATATCAAACCACCCATATATAAAGGAGAAGCTGAGGAGGAAACAGAGGCTTGGATAATTAATATGAATAAATATTTTCAAATAATACCAGTATGAGGATAATTTGAAAGCAAGATTAGCCATATGCCAGTTTCAAAGCAAGGCAACCATGTGGTGGGAGGAAATTAAGACAGTCCGAGAAATTGATGAACATGAAATTAAGTGGAAACAATTCTAGAAACATTTTAAGGACAAATATCTAACCGAGAGGTTTTGCGATGATAAGGGGAAGGAGTTTCATGATTTTAAAATGGGACAACGGACTATGGACGAATTCATAGCCAATTTTTACTTCTTTGTTAATATATCCATTACATCTGCAAAACAAAGGCTAAAGTGGAACACTTTATCAGCATTCTACCCATATATATGAAAGAGAAGTTAGAATTTGACAGTCCTAAAACAATGGATGAAGCGGTTCAAAAGGCTCAAATCTGTTACCAGCACATGAAGCAGAAAAACGAGGGTACCAAAAGTTGGTCGTATAATATGGGACCAAAAAATATCCCAATCAACAAAAACATGAAAAACTTTAATGCTAGGTACCTAGGTCGAAAGGGGCCGAATGGAGCTACAAATAAGAATCAACAAAAGTACAGACCTCCAAATGAAGTAAAACAAAGTGAGGGATCTATTAGGTTGGAAATTGGTCAAGTTTCTAAACCTCCCTTACAGTGTTGAGGTTGTGGGGAACGACTTTATTATAGAAATTTCCCCCATAGAGTGAGATCAGAACCAGTAACAAATATTCAAGAAGATTCTACTATTGGTGATATGGCAAGGAACATACCCAGGATTAATGCAATGTTCGAGGATCGCAAGGTGGAATATCAACCAAAAATGGTGGAGCTGGAAGGTAGAATCTCAAACCACCTTGTTTCCATTTTAATAGATCCACGGATTTTAAGATATGTTAACCACCCATAGTCGATTTATGCCACCTGACAAGTGTAAAGTTTAAAGGCCCTTGGCTGGTCCAGATAGCCACACAAGCACAAAAGAGCATTAGTGTGAATGTAGAAAACTGTGTAATCGAGTTAGCTGGACAACAGATTAAAACAAATTTCAATATTCTACCACTAGGCTCCTATGACGTATTAATAGGAACGGATTGGTTGGAATAGAATTGGACTATAGTGGATTGTAAGCATAAAACAATTAACTTCCTAACTATTGATAGCAATAGAATAGAGGTTCAGGGTATTAAAATAGAAGCTAAGCTACGCCCCATTACAACCAACTAGCTAGGGATGTGCATATGTAAAGGTTGCCAAATTTATGCAGTCCAAGTGGGGTACACTAATGCTAAGGATAAAATGTCTGCCCTGGAATAGATACCAGTTGTCCAAGAACTTAATGATGTATTTCTAGAAGATATTCCTGGTTTACCACCGAATAAGAACCTTGATTGTACTATAGAATTGATCCCTGGAGCTGCCCCAGTTTCTAAGTCTCCTTACAAAATGAGTGTTCCTAAGCTAACAAAGTTAAAAATGAAACTTCAATAGTTGTTAGATAAGGGATATATTTGGCCTAGTGTGTCCCCTTGGGAAACCCTGATGTTATTTGGGAGGAAAATGGATGGTAACTTGCGTTTTTTCATACATTATAGACAATTAAACAAGTTAACCATCAAAAATAAGTACCGCTTACTAGGAATTGATGATCTATTCGATCAGGTGAAGGGCATTGTGGTATGTTCAAAATTGCTTTACGATCGAGATATCACCATATTCGCATTAAGGATGAAGATATATACAAAACAACATTTAGAACATGATATGATCATAATGAGTTCGTGGTTTTACTATTTTGACTCACTAATGCTCCACCACCTTCATGACTATGATGAATGGGGTTTTTCACTCTTTCCTGGATAAATTTGTTCTTATATTTATTGATGACATCTTGGTCTACTCTAGGAGAGAGTAAGAGCATAAAGAACATCTTCAAATAGTGTTGCAGATCCTGAGAAAAAATCATCTTTATGCTAAGTTCAACAAGTGTGACTTTTCAAGGATCAAATTCAGTACTTTGGACATGTCATCTCCTTCGCTGGTATAGCAGATGATTCAGAGAAAATCAAGACCATCATGAACTGGTCTGTCCCAACTAATGTGGCAGATATACACTCCTTTATGGGTCTTGATTGTTATTATAGACGATTTATAACGGGGTTTTCTAAAGTCACATACCCAATGACTTCCTTGCGGAAGGGAAAAAGTTTTAAGCGGTATAAGGAGTGTCAAAAAAGTTTCAAAGCATTGCAGAATTTACTCAATACTGCACCTGTGTTAAAAATTGTAGATCCAGCGGAAGATTTCGTGGACTATACCGATGCATGTAATGAAGGTGTAGGTGAATTCTTAATTGAGAAGGATAAATTAATTTCTTATGAATCTCATAAGCTAAAAGATCATGAGGAAAAGTACTCGGCCTATGATTTAGAGTTAGCAACAATAGCTCATGCGTTTAAAGTATGGCAAAAGTACTTACTTGGGAAAATATTCCTACTCATGACAGATCATAGAATTTTAACGAGTTTCTTTAACCAGCCCACATTGAATGCATGCCAAGATAGATGGATTTCATTCTTGAGTGAATTTTATTTTGAAATCATACATTTGAAGGGAAGGGGGAATCAAGTAGCAGAGGTGTTAAGTAGGAAATTGCATCATGTTTACAAAATTTTGTACAGTCAAGTGGAATTTAATTTTCCCAATAAAATCAAGGAGGCAGCACAAAAGGATCCAAATTATGTGTATCTGTGGTAGATGGTTAAGGCTATACAAAATTCTCGACAAAAAAGTGAGTATTAGATTGACCCTAAAAATTTCATGATGTTTAAGGATAAATCTATGTTCTTGATCTGTTATCAGTAAAACAACTTATATTGGATGAATTCTGTAAGAGTCCCTATGCTTCCCATCCGGGCTACCAAAAACTATTTTCTGCAATTAGGAAAAATTATTTCTAGCCTAAAATGTGGAGGGATATTGCAGAATATTTGACCAAATCCATGGAATGTCAACATGTTAAGTCTGAGCATCAACATCTTGCTGGGCTATTACAACCTTTGCCCATTGCTAAATGGAAGTGGCATACCATAACTTTAGATTTCATAACTGGTCTACCTCAATAAAAAAGACAAAAAGAATCCATCATGGTGGTGTTTGGTAAATTAAGAGAGGCAACTCATTTTATTTCGGTTAATTCCACATACAAAATAACTCAGATAGAAGATATATTTATGACAGAAATATTTAGGTTGCATGGAATGCCTCGAGTCATAGTCTCTGACCGAGATGTTAAGTTCACCTTTGATTTTTGGAAATCATTATTCACAGGATTAGGCACTCAGATCTATTTTACCACTGCTTATCACCCCCACACAGATGGGCAAACTGAATGATTCAATCAAGTGGTGGAAGACATGATCCGCATGTACATAATACAACAACCCATAAAATGGGAGGAATACCTCCACCTAGTGGAGTTTTCCTATAATAATGGTTATCACAAGTCACTTAAAACAATTCCTTTTGAAGTACTTTATGGAAGGAGATGTACACTTCCTACAAATTGGAATAGTCCTAAGAATAAAATGATATTAGGACTAGATACACTGGAGGAAATAGAAAGAACAGTGAGTAATGTCTGACAAAGTTTGAAGGTGACATCGGATAGACAGAAGGAGTATGTCAATAGAAATAGAACCTATTGATAATTCCATGTAGGGGATCATGTATATGTCCAGAACAAACCAAAGAGAAGTACTCTTAGGTGGGGAAAGTGTGCCAAATTGGCTCCCCAATTCTGTGGTACCTTCCAAATTCTAGATAGGGTAGGACCAGTGGCATAATAATTCACTCTACCCAGTCATATTCATGTCCATAATGTGTTTCATGTTTCCCTTTTCAAAATATATGTTTATGACCCCTGACACATCATTGATTGGCAAGATATTCAGGTAAAGAGTAATTAAAATATAAATAGATGTAAATTCCTTTTGATTTTCGACATAGATATATGTATGCCAAAATTATGATTATTGTTATTTTCCAGGTCGAACCAGAAGGAGAATTCCTGGTAGATCCCAAGTGTATACTCGATCAAAGAGAAGCAACGTTGTGGAGGCGAGCTATCATCCAAGTTAAAGTGTAGTGGAGGCACTTTAGTCTAGAGGAAGCCACCTGGGAAAATAAGGATTTTATGTAGGAGGCATATCCCGATGTGTTCCAAGAACAAATGGAGGAATAAACACCTAGGATGGTGTTTCACTCAAGGAAGGAGAGATGTGACACCCTCAAGTTCCTAACCAATTATTGATCATTTTATTGTTTTTGACAAAGTAGATTGCTAATAGTTAGTTGCTGTGACAATTGAGATAGTAAAATAGTAACTTTGATAAAGTAATAAATATATTAAAGAATGTTTTTAAGAGAGGTTAAGGAATTCACATATGAACCTCAGTAACTCTCTTTTTTCCTAGAAATTTATCGGTTAAGAGAACTTATCTCCATGTCTACTTTTCCCAGGGAAAGGAAAATGGGCAGGGGGAAGGGGGTTGAGTGAGCCACAAGGATTTTCCTTGAGCTGAATGAGATTCAGTGGGAAAAAAGCTCCATATATTATTTGCCCTAGTGGAAGAGGAAGGATTGTAGGCTGGACATGGTGTCCTGAGGCCAGAATAATCAAGCACTGCTACTTTAGAGAAAACTGATCTGAAGGAATAGAGGAGCTCAGGGGGAGAAAGTTGGATATAATAGTTGACTTCCCATTGGAAGGGTGGAGAGGTTTCACCTGTGCATTCGTGGTCTCTACTTGAATATATTCTTTTTTTACATTCGTGGTCTCTACTTGAATATATTCTTTTTTTACAGAGCATTCGTGGTCTCTACTTGAATATATTCTTTTTTACATTCGTGGTCTCTACTTGAATATATTCTTTTTTTACAGATAAGTATATGAAATGTGTATACAATTGGTGTTTTATTTTTGAAATTTGGAAGTAGTGGAATATATATATGGACTACTTTTCTGAAGTTTGGGGTATGTTTGTGGAATGAAATTCTTGTCTTAACATTTTCTTTAAAAAAAAAATTGTAGTAATGAAAAAAATTATAGCAGTAATTGCTGAAAGAAATAATTGTAAATAATGTAGGACGTAAACCATTACATACAGGTGAATTAATTGCGTAAGCACATAACTGATATTCTGCATACTGCTAGAAAAAGAAGAGGAATAAGACTGATGAGTTCCATAATAGAATTAAATGAAACTAGAAAAATACCCCTGGGTTTAACTCTAATGTTAATAGTGAACCCAGTATTCGAGTGGTAAATAACAGAATTCCTTGTAAAAAAACCAGAAATACCAATCCAATGCATGTGCATATGGAAATCGAATAACAATTGCTCATGAGGAAAATTGCATGAATTTATTCAACAGAACATAACCAACTAATAAAACATTTGAACGGTAATACACCAGATTAACTTTTCCGACCAATCGTGAGGTCAGTCGTGGCAACAACCTTGGTATAAACCTTATATAGTTAAACTTGAATGTAATCCTCTAATGCAATATAACAGTATAAACTTGAATGCAATCATGTAAGGTAATACAATAGTATAATCTTGAACACAATCCTGTAAGGTAAGGAAGGAATATAAACGTGAATGAAATCCTTTACAATAACACAACCATATTCCGAATTAAATTATAGTTTAACCAAGGAGAAATCAAGGGAAGCCACACTATCATTTAGCCATTAAATTACCCATAAATTACAATAGTGAACCATGGAAAAATGAATAAAAGAGAACTGTATTCAGAAAAATAACTCGTTTTGGGTTAGCATTTAAATACAATCGAGGTAATAATATATTTTGAACCACTGTGAAGAAACTACATTTCTCTATAAACTAATCTCAAAAAAACAATTGTTCACACCCTCATATGGGTTGAAAGAATTGTAACCGGTAAGATGCATAAATACCATCCGGTACAAACCTCATTACTTAAGTAAGAACAAACTGAGAAAAAATGTTGTTGATATGACCATATATCTCATCTTCTTGTTTTCGGCTACTCTGGTGACGGGAAATAGGAAAATAACTTGGAAATGAGAGCATGTGTTAGACGGAAGCCAAATCATAGGCCTCCACAAGCCAGTGTGGGAGCGTGGAAACCCTTACCTACAGAAAACAATAGAAGAGAGTTAACCCTTCCGACCACCATGCAATAGAACACCAAATTTGTTAAGATGGGGTTAGAGTCGAGCCTTACCTGTTACCACAGGAAGGACTATTTCTCGCACTCGAGGAGAGGTATTTGTAGGCATCATCGCTATAGTTAAGAGAGGGGTCACCATTACACATGAACGATATAACCAAGAATTCACAGAAACCACAACCCTTACCTTATCTTTTTGTAGTAGGGCTGACTCCATGGAATAGGTATTTGCAGACGAAACTCCGGCTACAAAGGTGGAAATGTTAAAGAACCCCTGTCCGGACATAGTTCCTTCTCTGTGTGCGAGGGAAGTCTGCAAACATAAGCACACTGTCAACCAACTGATGGCCACATCTATCACCTACATCATTTAGAAAAAAGAGAAATACATTGAACGATTGGGGTGTGCCAGTGAATTATAGAAAATAAGAGAAAAACCTCAAGCAATACCTATTGCATGATTATAGGATGATAAGTGGAGGTCGCCATGGTGGTTGCAGATATCGGAGAGCAAGAAAGCTTGAAGGCACAATGAACCCTTGGCTTGCGCAAATGAGAAGAGTAGTTACGAAAATCACACCAATTCAACTTAGCCATCGAATTTAGTGTAGGAGATCATACGGTCTAGAAGAGGCCGAATAGCACTAGATCCACCATATCGAGCTTTGGGATGAACGAAATTCATGGTTGATAAATTAATCTCAAAGACAGGCAAGTATGTGATAGAATCAATACTACCTAGCTCATTAAGAAGAAATATGATGTTGGAGATATAACGTAGATCAAGCATGTGGGTGGGGTTACACTTAGTTCAGATAGAAATCTAGAAAAATTGAGGAACATCTGTTGAACTGTTGCCAATCACCTGAATACAAACAACCATTCCTAAAGGATAATGCACTTGATTATGCTTAACGGGTTTAGTGGTTTAACGTTTCGAGCAACTCTAGTTAAGCCACAAGACATAATCACCTTATGATTATATATGTATGTGTAAATGATTTTGTTTAGAATTTTACACATTCTTAACTCTATTTATTCATTCTGATGGGATCTGTCTTACGCACTTATTGATCTATTCTTACTTATGATGAGCCATAGTGGATGGCGCTCGATTCAAACAATTATGGGTGCGAGAACTCCGGAAGAAAACTACACACAAAGATAATATATTTCAATTATTTTTTATTTGTGATTAATTAATGTATTATATAATATATTTTAATAATTTTTTATTTATAACAGCATTTTTCGTAAAAATCACATAAAATAAAATCACGTGGACACGTTTCGAACCAACTAGTGTGGTTCATCTTCAAGATAAGATGAGGAATCGGAACTACGAAATGGAAGGAACACTAGATCTGATTTCATCTTTTAGTTTTAAATTATTTTTACAAAATATTTTACTATACACATGGTTGACTAAATTTGATAAAATAATATTAAATTTTATTTTCTAAAGTATATTATATATTATATATATATATATATATTATATATATATATATTAATAATAGATAGTGTTGTGTATTTTTATTTTATTTTATTTATTTTCCATTTATTATTTTATTTTATTTATTTCTATTAATAGAATTTTTTAATAATATTTGATTTTAATAAATTATTTAAATATTATTTTTTTCAAAACTAGTGGTTTAATAATATATTGGTTTATTTATTAATATTTGTTTTTAATAAGTTAATCTCATTATTTTAATATTATTTTCAAAAATTGTCATTTAATATTTTATTTTATTGTTACTCAATAAAAAAAATTAATATATTAATAAATTAATATCATAATTGAAATATTATTGTTCAAATATAACGGTTACGTGAAATTATGGTCTCTACATTGCTTTCTATTTAAGCCTTTACCATGGTTTTCCTTTTCATCTCCTCCTAATGATGAACCGCACGTGTTGGTTTGAAACAAGTTTTCTTAATTCATTATGGATCACAAAAGCCTAAATTCAAAACAAAATGTAAATTTTAGTTTTATTATTATTAAGTCACTTGTAAAAAAAGCTAAAATTTGGGAGAATTTTAAATTTGAGATTTATTTACCTAATCCTATATATTTACATTTAGAAGTTTAAATTTGAGATTTATTTACGTAATCCAAATACATTAAATATTTACATTTAGAAGTTTAAATTTGAGATTTATTTACCTAATCATGTATATTTACATTTACCTTTACCTGATCCAAATACATTAAATAATTTGTATATTGGAATTAGGATCCTGACATTTAAAATAGGAGGATTGTGAAAGAGTTAAAAATGTTTTACAGATAAAAATCAGACTTGAATTGAAAAAGAAGGAGTTATAGCTCACAGGAGTACTGCACCTGGAGACTACACTCAAACAAAGAGAACTCTCTCCGTACACTCTACTCACATAAAATGAGCAATTACATCATTAAGTACATTACTAGAGATAAGGAAGTTGCAACTAAACTCCTAAACTCTAGGAACAAATCCTAAACTAACGAGATACGTTAGAACTTGTCTAACCATTTCTCCATTAATACAAAATAATATTAATTATTTTCAACTCCCCCCCTTAACGGAGAAAGGATTATCCTGAACTCCTAACATCCCTCTCAACAATTCAAACTTTACATGCTCAGGAGGCTTAGTAAAAGTATCAGCCATGTTACCACAAGTTTTACAATATTCAACACATATCTCTTTTGACTGTAATTTCTCTCGAACAAAATGAATCTGAGTATCGATATGCTTGGTATTTTTATGAAAGACTGGATTGTATGCAAGCTTGATGGTACTCTGGTTGTCAGGTTTGATAATAGTTGATTCTTTCTACTCTTCTCCTGCATCGTTGAGAAGTCTTATCAACGAGATAACTTCACATGTGGCTGCACACAATGCTTGGTACTTAGCTTCACATGAAGATAGAGCTACAGTGCTCTGCTTTTTGCTGCTCCATGCTATCACCCTGGATCCAATGTTGAATGCGTAACCTGTGATAAATCTTTGATCATCCAAGTTACCTGCCCAATTGGAATCTGAAAAACCTACTAGAATAACATCATAAGTGTTAGTGTACAAAATTCCATAATTACTAGTACCACTAAGATACCTCAACACACTTTTTGCTGCGACCCAGTGACTTTCGAGTGGTTTTGACATGAACTGGCTCAACACACTAACTAAATATGCCAAATCTGGTCTAGTTGTAGTCAGATATATCAAACTGCCAAGTAGTTGTCTATACATAGTTGCATCCACCTCTTTAGTACCATCGTCACTGCTCAACTTTAAGTTCTACTGTAACGGTGTTGCTGCTGATCTGCACTGCTCCATTCTGAACCTTTCTATCTAGTTTCTGGCATACTTCCCTTGAGTAAGAAATGTTTGTCCAGAATCTTTCCATACCTCCAATCCCAAGCAATAATGAAGGTTTCTGAGATCTTTCATCTCAAACACCTCGGGCATCCACTGTTTGATTTCTTTGATCAGATTGTTAGGATTCCCTGTTATGATCATATCATCTACATATAAAGAAATCAAAATAATTTGCCTATGTTTATTAAACTTGGTATACAGATTTGGATCATTCAAACTCCTATGAAAGCCATGCTATATAAAAAATGAGTAAATTTTCTCATATCACGACCTCGGTGCCTATTTTAAACCATAAAGTGCCTTTTTCAATTTACACACAAGATGTTCCTGTCCCGTTTTCACAAAACCGTCAGGCTGTACTAAATAAATTTCTTCTTTCAAGTCACCATTCAAAAATGCAGATTTAACATCTAGCTGGTGTAGCTGCCATTTGTGTTTTTTTTCTAAGGAAATTAGCATTCTAATGGTGTTTAGTTTGGTTATAGGAATAAAGGTGTCATCGAAATCTATTCCCTCTTACTGTGAGTAACCCTTTGCTACCAGTCTAGCTTTAAGTTTCTCTATACTTCCATCTGCATTTATTTTTGGCTTATACAACCATTTACATCCTATGGATGTTTTATCTTCAGGCAATTCAACCAAATGCCAAGTATGGTTTCTATTTATTGATTCTATTTCCTCATACATTGCAGCCCTCCATGCATCAGATTTACTTGCTTCCTCATAATTTGCAGGTTCTACAATGTTTACAATCTTTGACATTAATGCATAGTCTTTCAATCTAGAAGATAATCGAGTCTTCCTACCCGATCTCCTTGGTATGGGACTTACCTCAACTCTGTTTATTTCAGCGTTTTCTGGGCTTGCATCATCATTGACTACATTATCTGTTACTTCTTCTTCTTGTTTCTACTACTGCTCTTCATCTTCCTCATTGTTTTCTTCTATTAGCAATGGAATGTGGCAATCACTGTTAGAATCCTCCTTACCTTCTACAACCTGTTCATGAAATATGGCATCTTTGCTTGCAAAACCTTGTGATTCACAGGATTAAATAACTTATATGCTTTGAACTCAGTGCCATATCTAACAAATATACATTTCAAGGGTTTGGGATCTAACTTCTTCATATCTGCTTTAGGTATATAAGCATAGGATTTTGACCCAAACAGTATTAAATGACTCACTGTTGGTTTGAATCCAAACAATGCTTCAAAAGGAGTTTTGAAGCCTAAACATTTAGTAGGACTCCTATTCTTTAAATACACAACAGTGTTAATAGCTTCTGCCCAAAGACTATTTGATAGACCCTTACCTTGAAGCATGCTCCTTGCTCACTCCACAAGAGTTCTGTTCTTCCATTCTGCCACTCCATTCTACTATGGAGTGTGGTACACTGTAAACTGTTGCACAATCCCATGCTGCTTGCAGAAATCCATGAACTCTCCCAACCTGTATTCTCCCCCTTGATCTGAGCGGAGAATTTTTATCCTTTTTCTTGTCTGGTTTTCTACCATGGATTTAAACTCTTTAAAATACTAAAAGGCTTGACTCTTTTTACTCAGAAAGTATATCCATGAAAATCTAGTGCAATCATCTGCAAATAAAAGAAATTAATATGCTCCTCCTAATGACCTAGTTTGCATAGGTCCGCAGATGTCTGTATGCACCAGTTCTAAAATATCTCTTTCCTTTCTATTGACATGTAAAGGGAACTCTTCTCTATGCATTTTCCCTAATGCACATCCATCACAGTCTAGCTTAACATTATGGACAACAGGGAGTCCATCAATCATACCTTTTCTATGAAGTAGGATGAGGTCTTGCAGATTAAGATGGCTGAATCTCTGATGCCAGAGATCTTCAACTGTTGATCCAGCTGCAACCACTACTTGTTGTGGCATACTCTTCACATCTAGTCTGTACAAGTTCCCCACGCGCACTCCTGTTGCAACTATTTCCATCTGGCTATCCTTAATGACACAGTTAGCCTTCAAGAATTGAACTTGCATGCCTTGATCAGTAATCATTGAGACAAAGACCAAATTTTTCTTAATTCCTGGAACATACAATACATTTTTAAGATGTCTAATGTCACCACTAGGTAACTTTACAGGAATGTCACCATATCCTTTGATCTCATATCCACTGTCATCTCCTAAATA
>APFE031279547.1:27996-77968 GCA_000404065.3 Pinus taeda | reverse complement strand
CCGACCTACTGCCACCGAACAGATCAAGAACTCCAATGCGCCACCACTGGGAAAATCTGATCTTCTGCCACCGAACAGGTCATGAATTCCAATGCGCCACCACCGGGAAAACCCGATCTGCTGCCACCGAGCAGATATGAAGCTTCAAAGTGCCACCACCATGCAAGGCCGATGTGCAAAAAAAAAAAAAGAAAAATTTGCAAATCTTCCAAAGAGAAAGAGGCTGGCGCTTCTTGACAGTGAAAGGCCCGTGCTAGAAACAAAATCGACACGAGGCACGAAATTGGCATGCTTAAGGCTTGATTTTCTGTGCCAGTAGTGATTTCTGGCGTGTCGACACGACTATCCCTCTCAAAATTGCACCAAGTGGCGCGACTATTCCTTAAAAAATCGCGCCAACCCTTCTTTCCACTCAAAAATGGTGCGACTGTTCCCGTCGAAACCACGCCAACCCTTTCTTGCGCTCAGAGATGATCAGTCATCTAAGACCTGTGCTACAGATGTTACTGTAGTCCACCTGATCCTATGAATCTTCTGTATCCTCCACCGCCACTACAGTTATGTAGAAGGATGCATCCCTAAAGAGAAAAAAATCTAGGTTGTCCCTATTGTGTGCTCTGACACCAAGATAAAAATCAGACTTGAATTGAAAAAGAAGGAGTTACAGCTCACAGGTGAGTACTGCACCTGAAGACTACACTCAAACAAAGAGAACTCTCTCCGTACACTCTACTCACATCAAATGAGCAAGTACATCATTAAGTACATTACTAAAGATAAGGAAGTTGCAACTAAACTCCTAAACTCTAGGAACAAATCCTAAACTAAGGAGATACGTTACAACTTGTGTAACCATTTCTCCATTAATACAAAATAATATTAATTATTTTCAACTTTTACCATTGTTTTATATTCGTGAGATTCAATTTTATTTATTTATTATTTAAGAGGGAGATTTACTTTATTTTATTTATTATTTAAATGGGATTATTAAAACGTTAATATTTTACATGGATAATGTTATTATATTTTGATTTAGGATCATGTTGTCATGAATGTTTTAGATTTGTAATTATTTTGTAAAATTCAAAGTAAAAATTAGATTAATGTAATTTTTTAATTTATTGAGCATTAAATAAGTATATTTTATAAATAATTTTATAATTATATAATATTTATTATTAAGATTTTAATCAGATTAATTATATTTATAAGGGAATGGATTTTAATAAGATCAATTTAAGATATGAGTCTAAAAGTAGAAGTTCTTTCTCTCGATTTATAGATTCAAAAGTTGTGCCATATATATAAACATATATAAAAGTAGTGTGTATTAATTATAAAATGAATTATATATCTTCTTCCTAGATGTAGGACACCATTAAAATGTTTGAATGATTAGGAACATGTGCTTCTTTATAATAGGCCATAAATTCAAGATAACTCCTTATTCAACAAATATGTCCATACATCAAGTTTTATTTTTTAAATAAGATTATTATTAATCATCAATAAGTTTAATCCATTTTACTTATTAAAAGATCTTTCTAATAATATATCTCTTTAAAAAAATTAATCTTTAAAAATTATAACAAATACAAAATTAGTATAAATTTATATTCATTTTTAATATTATGAATTAGATTCAATTCATATTATTAAAAAAAAAAAATATTCAATTATTTTAAAATACTTTTAATTTTTTTTTAAATCTCTTAAAATATTATGTTTACAGATAAATCCATATCATTCTTGCATAATAAACAAAAGATACCAGTGGCAATGTGTAGAAAAGTAAGACGAGTGACATTTGCTACCACGTGGCTCTTGTTAAAATATGAAATATTCGAATCTCCATAAAATTTTCTTACTATTTATCTTTTAATTCTCAAACACTTCATTTAATTTAAATTTCTAAATGGTAACTATATTATGTATTATCATTTGTGTTATTTGTAAGTTTAGGTTTCGTTTAGTATCGTCTGAGTTATTTGTAAAATTTAGGTTTTATATAGTGTCCTCTGTATGATTTGTAGATTTACCTGTTGTAGCTATTTTTCCTCCTCTATCCATCATTTTATTTTTAGTTGTTGACAATTAGAAAAATTATTTATCTTGTAGGTAGCAATAGACAGAAGGAAATTTTCTGGTAACCCTTGCGACAAAGTTTACATAGCAGAGAGAAGAAAAACTTGCACCTTAGGTTGGATAGAAGTAGTTCAGATATCTCCACAGTTGGAAATGTGGGTAAAAGTTTCTAAAGGAAAGAGCATGTGAAGCTCTTGAGAGTTAGTAGAGTGTAGAAGCCTAGATGAGAAGAGGAAGCTTAGAAGGTTCTATAGAAGGAGAACCAATGTTACCAAAATACTCAAGATGTGGATGGAGAATGAAGAGGTAGGTACATGTCCTGTTAAGAAATCATTTGCAAGAAAGTTGAAGATGAAATTGAGGCACATGATGAGATCTTGGTTAAATGAAGAGGACCTTAGAGCAACTGAGTGTGAGGAAGAGGAAATTCAATATTGTGAACCAAAGCAAGCATCATTTATTGGGGAGGATGATGATGTGAGACTTCATGATAGTCTTATGCATTTCTTAAAAGGTTTAGATCAACATGGATATTTGACAAAAAAATATCACAAAAGAGGCTAGAGAACACTATGCTTTTAAAACTAATGATTTGTGCGTGATTGTAGGATTTGTTTGTCTTAAATATGATGGAAAGTTTCCAAGCACCATCATAAGGATAGAAGAAGAACATAATCAAAATTATATTACGAGAAAAAGGAAAGATAGACAATTATATTGGAGATCATACAAAATTGACAAAATGCAACTATCGAAAAATTATTGCAAGAGCCAGTTATTGCAGTAAATAGTTCCATGTCTGCAAATTGAAAAGGCTTTGTACAGACTCAAGAAGGAAGCTAGGGCATGGTATTCCATGATTAATGGATACTTGATGAGTTTGGGCTTCACCAAGAGTGATGCAGATCCTTACCTTTACTTCATGGTTGTTGATGGTCATCCTTTGATCTTGGTGTTGTATGTTGATGATTTGTTACTTACTAGGATAGAGAGGCTCATCGTCGAGTGCAAAGAGGGAGTTGGCCTCAGAGTTTGAGGTGAATGATCTTAGCTTGATGCATTATTTCTTGGGATTAGAGGTGTGGTAGAGATCAGATGAGATCTTCCTCAGATAGGGGAGTACATTGTTCAGGTTTTGAGGAGAGTTGACATTATGGACTACAAGTTTGTGTCTACACTTATGATGAAAAATCTAAAGAAGTTGAGTGATTCTGATTTAGATTCAAATTTGGTGGATCCCACAATGTACAAGTCATTGATTGGATCCTCGGTGTACCTATTTAACACTAGGCTAGATATTTTCTATGTAATGAACACCCAAGCCAGTTTATGGCTGAATTGAGGCATTTACATTGGGTTGTAGCGAAGCACATGTTGAGGTACTTGTGTGGTACAGTTGGAAATGGTTTGAGATATGTCTCAACCTTCAGGTGTTGAAGTGAGGTTGCAGGGATATATTGATTTAGATTGGGTGGGATTGCAAAGGATAGAAAGAGCACCTCGAGGTTCTACTTTAGCTTGGGATCAAATATTATATCTTGGTTTACCAAGAAGTAAACTTTTGTCGCATTTAGTACAATTATTATTATTATTATTATCCAATTTCAAGGTCAGGCCAAGCCAGACACCAAATTGTTGTATGATACCCCCTTGTTTGTTTCCATGTTAATAGATCCTGGGGTGAGCTTAAGCTATTTTAACCCCCAAATAGTCGATTTATGCCACTTGACAAGTGTAAAGTTTAAAAGCCCTTATCTGGTCCAGTTAGCCATGGAAGAAAAAAGGAGACTTAGTGAGAAGGTAGAAAACTATGTTAGTCAGATAACAAATTAAAACAAATTTAAATATACTACCACTAGGCTCCTATGACGTATTAGTAGGAATGGAACATTGGACTATAGCATACTGTAAGAATAAACAATTAACTTCCTCACTGATGATAGTAGTAGAATAGAGGTTCAGGGTATTAAAAGAGAAGTTAAGCTATGCCCCATTACATCCCACTAGGAGGAAAGTATATGAGTAAAGGTTGCCAAATTTACGAAGTCAAAGTGGGGTACACTAATGCTAAGGATAAATTTTCTGCCTTGGAGTAGATACCAGTTATCCAAGAATTTAAGGATATCTTTACCGAGGATATTATTGGTTTATAACACAAGAGGAGCCTTGATTTTACTATAGAATTGATCACTGCAACTACCCTAGTTTGTAAGGATCCTTACGGAATGAGTGTCCTTCAGCTAACAGTGTTAAAAATGCAGCTTCAAGAGTTGTTAGGTAAGGGATATATTCGACCCAATGTGTAACGCCCTGCGGTTGATAGGCGACTCAGTGCGCACTCCACCACCAGGGGAAATCGACTAAGTCATGAAATAACCGTGAAGAGTGACCAAAGGCGTGACATATCATTGTGTGGATGAATTGGCATTCAAAGTTTATAAGGGCGAGTGGAGGAGCTCGCCTTGCAAGCTGACTAATGGGTGTGAAGCAAACATGGGAAATATTGATGGGTGGTCTCGTGCCATGGGCGGGCCGACTCACACAAAGACGCAACAACGTTTGTAGGCACGCGGTTGGTGGAGTAAATGGAGGGTCGGCCAAGGGCTTGACCTCTACAGGCGTTGCCATATAAAATAGGTGATGAGACTTAGCATTTGGACATCCATCTGAAGCGTTCAACCACAAGGCAAAGGTGCGAAGGTGAGATAGGAGCCGCGGCAAAGGTGCAAGTCTATGCGCCTGCTCACCGAGAAACCTACATGAGTTCTTGCACAAAGTTGTGTGCGGTTGAGGTGCAGGTGGAGGGCGTGCTAAGGCACCCACCCACCGAAGCGTTTTATGAACTTTGGATTGTGTATTGGTTAGTGGAGTGTGCACGGGCACGCCCGCCCGATTCGGCAAAGGAAGTTCATGTATTGTATTTTGGTTAAGCCATGGTGAGACCACCGTGCACTCTTGCACGAGTGGGCACCTGACTTGGTGTAACGACGATTGAGTTATGCTCCCAATCATTGTACAAAATTCTCTCATATAATAAAAGATTATTATACATGTGATGTTGTTCTCCTGTTGTTCTATGATGTTCTAATATTAATGGTTTCCGCACATTAATATGTTACTCATGTATAATGATGAATGTTAAGGCATAGTTCGTAGAATAAGTTAACAGTGAAAGATGTTGGTTACTTAGGCGGTGTCATACCTTGCCAATTTAACGAAAAAAGAATTGGGGGCATGACAGGTGGTATCAGAGCAGGGTTGCTCATGATAGGTGAGGCTGATTCAGGGTTGAAAAAGCCTGATGAACGCAGAGAATAGACATGTATGCAGGGAAAAGTTATGGAGAAATCATGGATGAACAGTTTGGGTTTCGTGGACTTGATGGTTCATGGCAAGACCATTCAGGCTATGGTGGACACAGGGGCCACTCATAACTTCATGATGACACGGTTGGCAAAAGAGGTTGGACTAATGATCTTCCCCTCGAATGTGGATGTCAAGGCAGTGAACTCTAGAGCTAAAGTGGCGGGTTTGGAACACGAAGTGCCTGTGCAGATAAAAGACCGGAAGGGTCAATTGGACTTCACAGTGATGGAGATGAATGACTTTGATATGATACTCGGACAAGATTTCTTGAAGGGCAACAGGGCTATTGTTGTTCCCTTCTGTGATGAGGTGGTGCTGGTCGGACAGTCACAAACTTGGACTTTGCCCACTCATAGGCAAAGGAGGGAAGTCAAGGTGTAGCATGTTTCTGCACTAAGTTTGGAGAAGGCTATGAAGGAGTCAGATATGGAGACATATGCAGTGATGTTCAAGGGAGTTGAAGGTGATGGAGTGGGGATGCTTGTTCCAGCTGAGATTTTTGAGGTGCTGACCAAATATGGGGATTTGATGCCTGATGAGCTACCAAAGAAACTTCCACCAAGGCGTGCAGTGGACCATAGCATTGAGCTTGAGCCAGGAAAGCAACCCCCGGCTAAAGTACCTTATCGATTTTCAGGACCTGATTTGGAGGAATTGAAACGAAAACTAAAGGAGTTAGCTGATGCAGGTTTCATCAGACCTTCAAGGTCCCCTTATGGATGTCCAGTATTGTTCCAGCGAAATGAGCTACGGATGTGCTGTGATTACCGTGCATTAAATAAACAAACGGTAAGGAATAGGTATCCATTTCCATTGCCTGTTGATTGCTTTGACAAGATTGTGAAAGCCCGAGTCTTTTCCAAGGTGGAATTGAGGCATCGGTATTATCAGGTGTGGATAGCTGAAGGAGACAGGAAGAAGACCTGAATAGTAACAAGGTATGGTAGATTTAAGTTCCTTGTTATGCCATTCGGGTTGTGCAATGCTCCTGCTACATTTTGCACTTTGATGAATGATGTCATACGACCATAATTGGATTCGTTCGTAGTAGTGTACTTGGACGATATAGTGGTGTATAGTGACAACATGGAGGATCATAAGAAGCACTTAGCGATGGTGTTCAAATAACTGAGGGCAAATCAGTTGTTCTTGAAAAAGTCTAAGTGTGTGTTCGCTCAGATCGAGATTCCATTCCTTGGGCATATTTTTGGTCAAGGGTACATACGGATGGATCCAAGAAGAGTGAAGGCGATCGAGGACTGGGTTGAACCGAAGAATGTCCATGAGATGAGGGTGTTTTTGGGCATGACCAACTACCAATGGAAGTTTGTAGAGGGGTACTCCAAAGTAACATCGGCACTAACAGACCTATTGAAGAAAGAAAAGAGATGGAATTGGATGGATAAATTTCAAAAGGCATTTGATGACTTGAAGAAGAGGATGGTTACGGCACCAATACTGAAGTTGCCTAGCTTCGGGAGACCATTTGAGGTACACACTGATGCTTCGGATTTTTCCATAGGAGGGGTTCTTATGTAGGATGGGCATCCGGTGGCGTACGAGAGTCAGAAGTTGTAAGATAGAGAATGAAGGTATCAAGTTCATGAGAAGGAGATGACTGCAATCATTCACTATCTTCATGTTTGAAGGCATTACCTAATTGGGAAGCCGTTTGTTGTCAAGACTGACAATGTTGCAGCAAGTTATTTTGCATCAAAACCGAAAGGTTTCTGCAAAGCAAGCTCGTTGGAAGGACTTCTTGGAAAAATTTGACATGACTATTGAGTATAGACCAGGAAGGCACAATGCGGTAGAAGATGCCCTTAGCAGGAGAGGACAACTTGCAGCATTAGAGGGTGAAGACCGGGTGGAGAGGAGTAGAATTCGAATTCAAATGCCAGAAGAGATGCAGAATAAGCTCAAGGAAAGTGTTGAAACTAATACTTTGGCGCAGAATATAGTGAAGCAGATAAAGGAGGGGAAGACATGAAAGTTCTTTGTACAAGACGGGTTCTTATTCTTTGGAAGCCGACTCTATGCTCCAAAGTCATCTGAACTCAGGAGGCACCTTTTGAAGGAGTGCCACAACTCACCGTGGGCTGACCACCTAGGGCAGCATCATTCTTTGGCATTGTTGGAGAGAGGATTCTTTTGGGAGAAGATGCAAGAGGATGTAGAGGAGTATGTACATACGTGCATCATTTGTCAGCAAGACAAATTAGAAAATCAGAGACAAGGAAGACTATTGCAGCGTTTACCGATTCCTAAGAGGCCATGGATGAGTGTCTCAATGGACTTTATTATTCAGTTGCCACAGGTTCAAGGGTATAATGGGATCATGGTTTTGGTTGATCCTTTTTCCAAGTATGTTGTCTTTGTTCCTACAAAGATGCCTTGTGGAGCCGAGTGTACTGCGGAGTTGTTCTTTAAGAACATAGTGAAGTATTGGGGGATGCCATTAAGCATCCTGTCAGATAGAGATACACGTTTTATAGGCAGATTTTGGACCACATTGTTCAAGTTTGTCAAGACAAAGTTGTTGATGAGTTCGAGTTACCATCCACAGATAGATGGACAGACCGAGAGGATCAACACATTGCTGGAGGATTACTTAAGACGTTATGTGACAGCTGATTAGAAGAATTGGCCTGAACTCTTGCATATTGCTCAGTTCAGCTACAATATTCAAAAGAGTTCTGCGATGGGGTATATTCCATTTAAGTTGGTGAATGGGCAGATGTCGGTTGCACCGCATACTATAGTGACAGGAAGTTTTTTTAGGAGTCCTCATGCAAAGAAGTTCATGAAGGCTTGGGATGAGACCTTGGAGTTGGCACGGTTGCGCTTGTACGAAGCTACAAGGAGAATGAAGAAATGGGCTGATTGAGGAAGACGGGATGTGCACTTCAGTGTGGGAGATATGGTGTTTCTCAGGATTACCGGGGAGCGGTTTCAGCCAACCAAGGGGACTGCAAGCAAACTGACACAGATGTATGAGGGACCATTCCAAGTGAAGAAGAGAGTGGGGGAAGTTGCTTTTGAGTTGGAGTTTCTACACCATATGCACATGAAACATCCAGTTTTTCACATGAGTCTGTTAAAGAGATGTTGACTTGATGCTGATCATCCAGAGATAGCTGAACTGATGAGAGGACCAACCGAGATTGTGGACAAGCCGGGACTAGAGATGGATAATATTTTGAGCTACAGAACTACAGGGATTGGTTGCCACATCAAACAGGAATATCTTGTTAGATGGAAGAATGCACCGGAGGAGGAAAGCTGGGAATCGGAGGACTCACTTTAGAGATGGAAGAAGAAGATTGTGAAGTATGAACGAAAGATATTGAGGTAGTCGGGATTGTCGAGGGCGACAACGATTTCGAGTGGGGGAGGATGTAATGCCCTACGGTTGACAAGCGACCGAGCGTGCGCTCCACCACCGGGTGAAATCAACTAAGTCATGAAATAATCGTGGAGAGTGACCAAAGGCGTGACATATCATTGTGTGGACGAATTTTCTTTCGAAGTTTATAAGGGCAAGTGGAGGAGCTCGCCTTACAAGCCGACCGAATGGTGTGAAGCAAACATGGGTGATATCGGTGGACGGTCCTGCACCATGGGCGGGCCGACTCACACAAAGACACAACAACGTTTGTAGGCGCCCGGTTGGTGGAGTAAATGGAGGGTCAGCTAAGGGCTCAACCTCTCCACGCATTGGCATATAAACTAAGTGATGAGAATTGGGATTTGTACATCGATCTGAAGCATTCAACCACAAGGCAAAGTTGCGAATGTGAGATAGGAGTCGCAACAAAGGCGCAGGTCTATACGCCCGCTCATCAGGTAGCCTACACGAGTTCTTGCATGGAGTTGTGTGCGGTTGAGGTGCAGGTGGAGGGCACGCTAAGGCACCCACCCGTCGAAGCATTGTATGAACTTTGTATTGTGTATTGGTTGGTGGAGTGTGCATGGGCACACCCGCCCGATTCGGCAAAGGAAGTTCATGTATTGTATTTTGATTCAATCGTGGTGATACCACCGTGCGCTCTTGCACGGGTGGGTGCCCAACTTGGGTGTAACGCTGGTTGAGTTATGCTCCCAGTCATTGTACAAAATTCTCCCATATAATAAAAGATTATTATACATGTGATGTTGTTCTCCTGTTGTTCTATGATGTTCTAATATTAATATTTTCCACACATTAATATGTTATTCATGTTTAATGATGAATCTTAAGGCGTAGTTTGTAAAGTACGTTAACAATGAAAGATGTTGGTTACTTAGGCGATGCCACACCTGGCCCATTTAATGAAAAAATAATTGGGGGCGTGACACAGTGTGTCCCCTTGTGGAGCCCTAGTCTTATTTGTGAGGAAAAAGGATGGTACCATGCGTTTTTGCATATATTAGAGAGAATTTAATAAGTTAACCATAAAAAATAAGTACCCCTTACCACAAATTGATGATCTATTTGATCAGGTGAAGGGCGTTGTGGTATTTTCAGAAATAGATTTATGATCGGGATATCACCAGATTTGCATTGAGGATCTGTTGTACTATGAAACAACCCCCCCCCCATTTATGAATAACAATAGCTAAGGTTAGAGATATAAATGGGGACCCTTTTTGAATTTTTAGGCTTAGGATAATAAAACCTAACTCTAAGAAGTTTCCTTGAAAAAACTTACAAAAGAACCCAAGGATGAGATCCTCATTGCAAATCACAAATCACGCTTTCGATGTGACTATCATAAAACAACTTTAAAAAATTGGGGATGCATGATCAAACCTCTTGTTGCAATATCTCGATCATAAGCACTTTGTCATCTCGCAAATCACACTTCGCAAATTTCGCAAGTAATTAAATTATGCCACTATAATGCCCATTAACAATTTTCTAAATACGATATTGTGACAATCGCAATCGAATTTCCCCTTATAGAAAAAACAATTTTATATTGTATCCGTTTAAATATTGTGATGTGCGAATAACAGCTGTAAGCATGTGAAATAATTATGTTTTAAGTACAAAAATGAAAAAATTGACATGTTAATAAATATTTATCGGCATGAGGAGAGGTAATCATTTTCCAAGTTATGGGTAGTTAATGTTGAGTATCTCATTAAACCTTTCCCATGATCCAAAGTCATTTCAGAAAATATTTCAGTCTTAGTTGCCTGATATTGTCTATGCTGATATATCTTGCCATTTTAGGCAAGCTACAAAAGACATGTCATTAAGGAAGGTCATGCAAAAATAGAAAAAGCAGAGCATTGTTGAATTTGAGTTTACAGAGATGGCTCCCATATTCTTAGATACAGCCTACAGTGCTGACGGAGGAGAAACAACTTGGGAGGTCATATACAATAGGCTTGAGGATGACCATCCCAAGATCACTGTCACAAGAGAAACAACGGACTCAACAAGACCTTCGGGGCTTCAATTAAAGGATGTTTCCTGTTCCTTCCTGCATAGGATAGGATCAAAGGCTAAAATCCTCCCATACATAGATATTATCGAGTGGGTGGTTGAAAACATCACCATAGAAGATAGGCAATTCAGGAATTCAAGAATGGAACTCATGGGATCATTCAAAGGAGAGGACCTGAAGAAAATGTATCATATACCTGACCCACAGGATATATATGATAAGACATATGTGGCTAGCTTTGCAAAGAAGAACCTAAACCCCTTCAAGTTGATTCAAGGATGGAGATTATTGGGCAAAAAATTCAAATTTTGACAAATCGGGTATGTATTCTATAGCCTCTTTGGAAAACCCCTGCAACATTGCAGCTACTATGTTATGTAGACTGTATGGGTTTCCTAATAATTCTAAGTTTTCTATAGAATGGATTCCTCTGGTTGATACCTGCATTAATTCCCACATCATGAATTGGGCCACCATCCTATTTGATAACCTAGCCACCATCATTACCGAATATCAACATAAGAGAGCCTCCTCTCTAGAGAACCTTCCCCCGTTCTATTTTAATGCCTACATTATAGACGCCATCTATTTTTGAACTACATTTCTGACCATGAGTTGGAAATGGACCTTACAGGACCCCTACCCTATCCATCTCAGTCATAAGAAAATATGGGAATCCCGTTATATACCCCATTTCTATCAAGTATGTCATTCTGTTATTTTTCCCCTGCATCAAATAATTTTCAATAAGAAAGCCCCCATATTTTCCCAAGAAGCCACAACAGACCTTCTAGCTGTCGGAAAATAATTTATTGAAGAATGGTTCACCTACATTAAGGTTTTTGATAGCACAACTGACCCACATGTCCTTCCTTTGTATGTTTCTGATAAATTTTTAGCAAGGGAAATCACCCACCAGACCGTGGAAAAAGGCCTAACTAAACTCCTCAAAGAAAGCAAGAAGTTATTATGGCCCTCCTTTCCTATCAAGTGTAGTTCTTTTTCTTTAGAAAATTTTGGTGATGCCATTAAGGAGTGAGTAAACATGGGAGCCCTCAGGCTTCATACATTGCCGAAAAACCAATTTGATCCCGACAAGGTAGTATATAACATCACTACTGCAGTAAAGCTGAAGCTATACTACCATGATGATAACGATTTTGAAGACCTGTTACATTTGGCCGAATCCTTGGAACAAGTGTTCGAATGGGCTAAAGCGACTTGAGTCTTGAAGATTTTGAAAGATTTTAGGAATTCATAAATGAAAAGCTCGAAGTAATCCTAATGCACATGTTGAAGATTGAAGACAAGCCTACACCAAGTGTGACTATTAAGAGTAAAGGGCCCAGTTCTCGGATAGAGTCTCAAGTGAATGCTCAAAAGACAACAGATATAGGGAAGGCCCGAAACAGAGATAATACAGTAGAGTCCAACAGGAAGTCAGCTAAGAAACAGGTTATGAGCACCCCACCTAAAGAAATTAGTTCATATGTCAAAGGCAGCAGTTTGGACCAAGAGTGAGATCATTTTAATCAGAAATTGCAAGACACTCCCAAAACGTCAGATACCCAAGAAAAAATGGAGTGTCAAACTCCTCTGCATATTCAGGAGAATATAGAGTCCAATTCTATGGATGATTAGTCCAAATCCATGGATGAGCAGTCCAAGGTTATGGATGAGCAGGCAAAAACATCAAAACAGACTGCGATTATCCCTGCTCTACCCACATCAAAGATCGTCTTGACAGTGACCGAAACCCCTCCACTTGATGTGTTCTACAGCCTGCTCAACAAGAATGTAGTAAGGAGATAGAGGAAAAGGAAAAGGGTAGAAACAGCTCAACTCCCACCTGGAAACGAGCCAATGGACATAGTTTGGAGGGACATTCCTTTCAGCCCAGCTGAGAACTTGACTAGATTGTCATAGTTCATGGGAGCATATGAAATGGCCACCAGGGACAAAGCTACTGAAGTTTCGACTTTGTTAAGAGAAAGGAAGAGAGGATTGCAGAGTTTGAGCAGTAGCTTGAAACAGAGAAAGCAAGTGTGAACAGGAAAGCAGCTGAGCAGCTTGCCCAATTGCAATAGAGTGTGGAGGTCCTTAAAATAATCCACGAAGCTTATACATCAGCTAAAACATGAAACTCCAAGAATTGTAGCAAGGCATGGAAAAATATAATGATGTTCCTACTACCGAGGAATTTGTTAAAGAGGCACTGGAACTAAATTCCCTCCTGATGAAACAACAAGAGAACTTCTGCCAATAGATGTCACACATTACTCCTTATCTGATCACTAGAAACTAGCTAATAGATAAGGCGATCAACCAGAGAACTGATTTTACTAATCTGAACACTAGAATCTCAAAGTTCATTGAATGACATGAAATAGAAGATGGAAGGAAAGCCAATCTGCCTGAAATCGAGGAGACACACAAAGACATTATTTTCATGGATTGGGACACGAGAATCAAACAAGTTGAGCTAGCAGTGGAAAGGGCAGCTGGGGTATCAAAGAATATAATCAAGGTGGTGAACCACACTCTGTTTGTCACCAACCTGCTAAAGGAAGGCAATCTAAAATAAATGCATGCTTTAGGTGCTTTGCATAAAAGTTGGCAGGAAAAAACAGAGACTCAAAGGGAAGCAATCGCAAAACTGACCAAGACCAACTGGCAGTTGTATTGGCAATACCTCGTGAAGCCATAGAACTAGATCATGACCCTTAACTACTCACTTCATTCGACTCGGCGAATGCTGCCACCTCCCACTGATGCAATTTTCACAGGACAACTTAGGACACATTTTGGGCCAACTCCTCAAATCAAACTAATGACTGATATATGAGATTTGAAGGACAAGTTGGAAAAAATCATCATCTTACCTCTTTTCATCAAGCCATTATTTACTTGTAGAGTTAGTTAACTAGTTAGGAGGAAGGTTGTTTGAAACCTCATCAAATTTGTGTATAATCTATTTTTGCACATTAGTTCTAGAATAGTATCTATACCCTTCTCATGCATTTAGATAAGGGTCCAGAATTTTATCAAAAACATTTGCAAAGAATGCACTTTTGTAAGTTTGTGAATGCTTTGGTGAAATTATGGAACATGATCGTTTCTTGTAGATATCAGACTACTTTCCTTTGTTGATGCACTATTGTATTCTTGGGAGATAATCTGACTTGAAGAAAGGAGTTGATCCATGTCATTAGTTAAATGAGAAGAACTTCGCACATATGGTACTATTATCTTGTATCATTGATTCTGTTTTTTTAATTTAACTAGTGACAACACTTTACTTTCATGAATTGTATGTGACATTTATTCTTTTTGTTAAGCATTAATTGCACTATTGTATGATGTGTAGCTCAAATTGTTAATTTTCATATATATAATTCATCATATATGTGATATATTTTATAGCTTTCTTTAAATTACTAGTTAGTTAATGAAATTATCTTATACGTTATCATCCTTGTTTATGCGTGATTAATCTTTATTATCACATGTTAAGCAGATATCTTTGTAGATCGCATACCACACAGAAATACCTGCATTTATATTAGAATAAGTTAGTTAGAGATTTGCATGATAGAATAGGTCATTTAGATTATCATTATTCTATTGAAATAACTCATGAACCACCCACTCTCATCTTAAAACCCACACTAGGAAACTGATCCCATTATCCCTAGTTGGAGCCACCACTTTAAATGAAAAAGGAGTTGTCTTAAGGTCCAGACCAGGTGGTTATCTGCCATGTTGGGGTAGCAGAAATTTGAGGCCGCAACATTTTAGCACTAGAAGGAGGGCCATCCAACTATTACTACCATATAAACCTAAAGATCAATCAAAAAACATTCATAAGATTCAAAAACCCTCCGCAACTTCTACACCTTCTAGATCTCGTTCAGATTCTCCTAATCAGAAATCTAAAGTTGTAGAAACATCTCTCTCATCTCTTGAAGTAGTAAGACAACCACCTTCCCTAGATTACACTCCTGAGTCTCTCGAATTCCATTCTTTGATATAGAGATTGGAACACATATCCATTTATTCCGAGAAACCAAAGAGCCCCACATTTTCTAAGGAGAGTGTTACTTCCTTATTAGAACAAACTTGTATATTAACTTGATTGCAATATGAAAGACTTGGAGTAACCCCTTTTGAGTTCCCCATCCCTCCACGACATAGGAAAGTTACCTCACCAAGGTCTAAATCAGAATCCAACGAGATCACATCACCTTTCCATCCATTCACTTCCCCATTTACTTCTACTCAATCCAGAACTTCTCAACTATCCACTTCTCCAATTAGTAATGCCACTAGTAGTACTAACCTAGTGGTAAGTTCTTTGCCAACTATACGTACTTCTATACCAACCTTCCCATCTTCTCGATCTCCAACTGAAGCTATGGCCAATCAACCTGCTCAACCTTGGACAAACGTAACCCTGGTGTTGTCTTGGCTGCAAATCCAAATGCACTCCCAGCGAACCCAGAAAAATGGTTTCGGCCGAAGAACATATAAATAACTTTATGTTGGCCATGAATCTTAATGGAGTTTCACATGAACATGTTGTAATCAGATTGTTCCCTTATACCTTCCAAGGATCTACTGGATCTTGGTATTTTTCCCTTCCAGCAGGTTCAATTAGGAACTGGGATACTTTTCAAGAAGTATTTCTTGGAAAATTTGGTGATGATAGGACCATAGCATCCTTGATCAATGATATTTCTAATCTAAAAGCTAACTCAGATGAAAGGATCAAAGACTTCAACTCCAGATTTAACAAGTTGCTAAATAAAATCCTAGCTACCTCAAAACTTGCAGTAGAGGTACAAATATAATGGTACCTATCATCTCTTCCCTCTAATATTGAAATTTCCATAGGTAGAGCCAATAAGGATACCCTTGTAGAAAACATGAAAGAAGCCCTATCTATAGAAAGAAGGATTATAGCTTTGGAAAAGAGATATCAAACAGATGAGAGTAAGTCAAAGAAAGTAACATTTAAGGATGATTCTAAAATGAAAGCTTCAAAGGAACCTTTCGATCTTGAAGGCCTTCAGAAAGTATTAAAAATGATGTCTAATGAAATGGTCGAAATCAAGAAGCAGGTCGCGGAATCCTCTACTCCCAAGAAACCTTTTCACTCGTCTAAAAGGAATCCTTCTTCTACATCACAACCCACGAACACCATTTCAAATGTTGAGTCTGATCAAGAAGCAGAAGAAGACTCACTAGCCGAAGAGGAAATTGAAACGGAAGAAGAAGTTGAATTAAATGGAATGTGGGATTTCATCCTCCCAAATGAAGAAGAGGCACAAGCTATGCCAGTGACTACAAGAAGTAAAAACTCTCCTGACATATCTATCACAAATCAGAAATAAAAAAATGCTACTCTTGTAAAGGAGAAATCAATAAGTAAGAAATCTAAGACTAGTCAAACCATCTTATTCCTCTAGATCCTCCAAATACTTCCAAAACATTGGTAATCTCAGATACAGTGGAATACAATATTGTTGAAGACATGAAAAGGACTATAGAAAACTTTTCATTGGATGAACTCACTAAACTCAAGCAACAACATAAAATTTTATTAAGAGAATTAAAAGCAGTTTCTATATCCCCTCTTCCATCTATTGTAGTTACTCAAGCTACCTACGATATGGGAAAACCTCCATCATCTTCCAACAAAGTAGGTCGTTTAGATTTAGTCATAATCGGTGATAGATCTATTTGTCATATTCCTCCATTTCTTCTCACTTATGAAATTTTCAACAGGAATGTTCATAACTATCTTGTTGATTCATGGGCCTCTTCAAATATTATGCCAAGAGTTTTGTGCACTAAACTGGACATTACACCTCAAAAGTTTGTGATACACATAGTTCAATTAGACAGGACAAAAGTATAGGTACTTCGAGAAATAGCATCAGTTTCAATTAGGATTTCCTCTAATCCAAAATTTTCACAAATAATTGATATTTTAGCAGCTGATATCCCTGAATTTTATTGTTTAATCCTAAGTAGGGATTGGTCTGAAAGTTTCATCGTTACTTCACAACTGATTGGTCTCACATGTGGTTTCCACATAATGGTAAACCAAACCAAATTAGGGTAGACCGAGAAAAGTTCTTGAAATATACAGCCACTGAACTTGAGGGAAGAAATGAACCTATTGCCTTCACCAATAACATCATTGGAACTTACTCCGCTGAGTCTTTTTTTGGATCCTTTAATGCTCAGAGGTCTCCCTTTCGAGATAATGTCGTAGTATCTCAAATAGAAAATTTTTCACAAACATATGTTTCGAAGTGTGTAAATTTATTAGATAAAATTTCAAATAATTTTTTGTTCTAGACTCTCTAATCTGATGGTTCCAAATCTAAAGATGGTGTAGGCGTAGGATGAATTTTGATCAATCTGCAAGGAGAGAACCATGTTACCCTGAAAACTTGAATTTCAGTGCACCAAAAATGTTCTTGGATATGAAGCATTGATCCAAGGACTATACAAAGCCATTGGCCTTAATGTCAAATATTTGCAAGTCTATGGTGATTTTGAAATAATTGTGAAGTAGGTAAAAAATACAATTCATTGTGTCTTTGGGCACCAAAAACATTATCAATCATTAGCCCAAAATTTGACTTCTCACTTCTCTTCTTTTAACATTTCGTTAGTTCCTAGACTGCAAAAAGCAAGTGCTAACTTACTTACTAATGTGGCATCCAAGTTTATACCCTCAGAAGATTTCAGTCCACACAGATTTTCAATAGAGTTAATATTTAGGCCATTCATTTTTTATAATGTAACAAATTTGAGAGTATTCAATAACTATGTGGATATAGTTAATTTCCTTACATCAGTAGGGTCCTATGAGGAACAGATCATAAATGAACAAGAGCATGATCTGCAAATTAAAAATGATCAGAATCAAAACCCAATCCCAAAGTCTATAGTTAAGATGGAAGATCTCTATGAAAAAGGATAGATTCAAGAAAATTACTAACTCCAAAACTCAAAGTTCTACTTTGAGATTTGAAGTAGTAAACTTAGGGTCAACTGAAAAACCTCAAAATGTCAACCTAGGTCTTGGCCTATCATCAGAAGAAAGAATATCATTCATTAGGTTGTTGAAAACATACAAAGGTGTCTTTTCCTGGGATTACACAAATCTAAAAACCTATGATACCTCTGTGATTCAACATACCATGCCTATGACTTCAAATGAAAAGCCAGTTCAACAGAAGCTTCACAAAATTCACCTAAAACGTTGAGAGTCAAATCAAATCCAAATTGAACAAGCTTCTGAAAGCCAAAATAATCTACCATGTTAGACACTGTAAGTGGGTATCAAATATGGTGCCTATAAGGAAAAAGAACAGTGATATTAAGATTTGTATTGATTTTAGGAACTTGAATAAAGCTTGTCAAAAAGATAAATTTGCATTGCCTACCATGGAACAGATATTACAATAAGTTGCAAGTTCCGAATTAATATCTTTTCTAGATGGATTCTCAGGATATAATCAAATTCTTGTGCATCCAAATGACAGATTAAAGACAACATTCAGAACCAAGTGGGGAACATACACCTCTCAAAATATGCCTTTTGGACTTATTAACGCAGGTGTTACATTTCAACATGCTATAGATATTACTTTTAAAGGTTTGATTAATAAATCAATTGTTATTTACTTAGATGACATCACAATGTTTTCTAAGGATAGGAACAATCATTTAAGTGACCTGAAGCACATTTTTGAAAGATGCAGGAAATATGGCATTTCCTTAAATCCAAAAAAATCTTATTTTTCTCTACCGGAAGGCAAACTCCTTGGGTTTATAGTGTACAAGAAAGGGATTTACATTGATCTCGATAGATTCCAAGAGATTGAAAAGATTCCTCTCCCACATAACAAAAATACCATGCAATCGTTCCTAGGCCAAATTGTTTTTGTAAAAATATTTGTTCCATATTTTTCACAGATTTTCCTACCCCTTCAAACAATGATACGAAAAAATGCAGTTTTCAAATGGGGCATACATGAAAGGGAGTCATTGGAGTTTATTAAAAAATCCATTATTAATTCTCCTTCGCTAACAACTCCTGACTTTCTCAAACCTTTTGTATTATATATTTTTTCATCTGTTACATCATATGCAGCAGTTTTAACACAGTTGAATGATCAAAATATCGAGACACCCATCTCTTTTTTCAGTTCTATCTTGTAAGGTGCCAAGTTAAATTATTCAGTCATCGAGAAACAAGAATTTGCTATTTTTAAAACGTTGAAATATTTCATACCTTTTCTTCTTAAAGACCATACAAAGATAGTAGTACCCTACCCCGCAACAAGACAATTATTAATCCAATGAGAAGTAGGGGAGAAAAGAGCCAATTGGGTTACAACACTTCAAGAATATGATGTAGAAATCTAGCCAGCTAAAATTGTTAGGGGCCATGGTTTTTGCAGGATGTTAACAGGAGCTTCCCAATTATCACCAAAAGAAGATCAAGGTAATTTAGTACAAATATCAAAGGTAATCCTCAATGATACACAATCACAATGTACTCATTTGAAATTTTTTTAAGAACAAATATGCTCCTATGCATATGAATTATAAAACAAAGCATGCTTTAAAGTTGAAATCAAATTAGTTTCAATTAGTTAATGATGTATTGTGTAAAAAAATTATGATTCAATATTACTAAGATGCTTAGAGAAACTTGAAGCTAAAAAGTTCATGCAGGAATTACATGATGGACCAGTTGGAGGACATTTCTGAGAAAATACCACAGCTCACAAAATCCTGCATGCAGGATATTATTGGCCAACGATATTTAAGGATGCACATGAACATGCAAGAAAGTGTAAAGCTTGTCAAACTATAGCTAGAAGAGAAAGGAAGCCAACATTCCCTTTGCAACCAGTAAACATCCAACACCATTTGAACAATGGGGATTAGACATAATTGGTGAGATTGTTCCTAACCCTTACAAACTACATAGATTCATCCTTACAACTACTAATTATTTTACAAAATGGCTAGAAGCTATCCCCTTAAAGATAGCTAATACATAAAGAATTACAAATTTCATTGATCATTACATAATTACCAGGTTTGGATTACCCTCAAATTTAATGTTTGACAATGCATCTTACTTTTCTGGAAATGCAATGGTAGAATTTTCTCTAAAAAGAGGTTTTAAACTAAAATATTTAGCCAACTATTATCCACAAGGTAATGGATTAGCAGAATTAATGAACAAAAACCTCATCAGAATTATCAAAAGGACTATTGACCAAAATCATAGGAATTAGCACAAAGCATTGACATTTTCTCTATGGGAAGACAAAATTACATAGAAGGCATCTATCAATTCTTCTCCTTTTGCTTTAGTTTATGCAAAAGAAGTTGTTCTTCCCACAAAAATAGTAATCCCATCTCTTTCCCTAGTGCAATTCATCGATGAAAACCCTTCTTCTTCTCTCCAAGCCAGATAGTTTCAAATTCTTAAGCTTGAAGAAGAACAAGAAAAGGCCAAAGCAACCCACTTCCATCATCAACAATTATTCAAAGCCTCTTTTGATACAACCTCTGTCAGTCAAAAAAAAATTCAAGTAGGTGATTTGGTATTGAAATGGGACAAAGCAAATGAGGGAAAAGGTAAACATACCAAATTTCAAAGACTATGGCTTGACCCTTTTCAAATTATTGAGAAAATTGTGACAATCAATGTTTCTTTTCAAGATTTATCAAGTAAGAAGGATTCTTTGACCGTTAATGGGAAAATCTTGAAAAAATACTTTTCTTAGAAGATAGCCTCTTCCAATTTTGTATCATATAACCTTTAAAATTCTTAGGAAAATAAACGTTAACTAGTATTTACTTTTGGCTTTTCAAAATAAAATCTTTGATAATATTTCTGATTTTTCGCTTCTATAAGTAAGTAAAATTTAAGATAAATAATTAAGACATTCAAGTACCAAAGAAAACATAATTTCTTCGGAGAAACTTGATCTTGCTAAAAAACATTTATTCTGTGAACAAACTCTTATCCTTTTGGAGTATGAATGTTTTGTTATCAGTCAAGAAAAGAATCTTTAACCTAGTAAGGACTTTCTGTAGATGAGTATCTTAAAACTCTATCATTATCATCCAAAACTCTCAAAAGAGCCAATGATTCACCCCATTTGATGAAATTTTCCTTTTTCAAAGTGTAATTCTAAAATATACAAAACTTATAAGATAAAAAGTCTCCTTACGAGCTTGTTTGCCATGGTCATAGGGAAATAATTAAACTGATATTACCAATACTACATATCAAAACAGGGTAATAGCCAATGATCTCATCGATCAAAAGACAAGGGGTCTTATCAAAAGCCAGCTTTTTCAGTGTAGTTACAACCAGTGAATGGAATTGTCATTATAAGGTTACCAAGCCTAGACAATGTCTTTTAAGAAACATAAAGGAAAGGATTATATTAAAAAGGAAAAAGGGACAAGATCCAAGTGAGATTTAAAGAAAGTGAATATCATTTTGAAATTTGGAAATTGCTTCATATCGCACAATGAATCATTGTTGGTTAAAAGATAACCTTTTCGAGGCTATGAACACCTGCTAGCAACAGAGGCTCTATCTGTGATAAATCAGTAAAATCAAAAAACTAATTTGTAGAAAACACCTGCTATATCACTTTAACTCTTATTATTGGTTGATGCAAACATTTGTATTTATATCATTGCAAGAGTAAAGTAGTTGAATAAATAGATTGAGTAAGTGATGATGATTCTAGAGAAATGTTGTTTACTTTATAACTCATGTTATTATTATTCCTATAACTCTAATTACTTTGAAAGTTTTAGAAATTCCATAAACCTACTCAGAGATCGTTGGTTCTCCCAATTTAATCGCCAATTGTTGTACTATGAAAGAACCCCACCATTTATGAATAACAATAGCTAAGGTTAGAGATATAAATGGGGACCCTTTTTAAATTTTTAGTCTTAGGATAATAAAACCTAACTCTAAGACGTTTCCTTGAAAAAACTTGCAAAACAACCCAAGGATGAGATCCTCATCAAGAATCGTAAATCATGATTTTCCATGTGACTATCATAAAACACCTTTAAAAATTTACAATGTGCAATCAAACCTCTCGTTGCGATATCTCGATCATAAGCACCTTGTAATTTTTCAAATCACACTTCGCAAACTTCGCAAGTAATTAAGCTATGCCACTACAACTCCCATTAACGATTTGTGAAATGTGATATTGCAACAATCGCAATCGCATTTCACCTTATAGAAAAGACAATGCTATATTGTATCCTTTTAAAGATTGCGATGTGTGAATAAGAGCACTAAGCATGCGAAATAATTTTGTTTTAGATACAAAAACAAATGAATTGACAAGTTAATAAATATTTAGCGGCCCGAGGAGAGGTAATAATTTTCCAAGTTATGGGTAGTTAACATTGAGGATCTCATTAAACCCTTCTCATGATCCAAAGTCATTTCAGAAAACCTTTCAGTCTTAATTCTCTGATACTATATGTGTTGATATATCTTGACCATTTCAGGCAAGCTACAAAAGGCATGTCATTGAGCAAGGTGATGTAGAAACAGAAAAAGCAGAGCATTAATGAATCTCAGTTTACAGAGATGGCTCGCATATTCTCTGATACAGTCTACAGTGCTGACGGAGGAGCAATAACTTGGGAGGTCATATACAATAGGCTTGATGATGAGCGTCCCAAGATTAATGTCATAAGAGCAATAACTGACTCAAAAAGACCTTCGGGGCTTCAATTCAAGGATTATGCCTATTATTTCCTACATTAGATAGGAGCGAGGGCTAAAATCCTACCATACACATATATGATCAGGTGGGTGGTCGAAAACCTCACCATAGAAGATTGGCAAATCAAGAATTCAAGAATGGAACTCATGGGATCATTCAGAGTAGAGGACCTAAAGAAAATCTACCATATACCTGACCCTCAAGATATATATGATAAGGTATATGTGGCTAGCTTTGCAAAGAAGAACCTAGACCCCTTCAAGGTTATTCAAGGTTGGAGAGTATTGGACAACAAATTCAAATTTAACAAATCAGGTATGTATGCTAGAGCCTCTTTGGCAAACCCCTACAACCATGCAGCTGCAATGTTATGTAGACTATACGACTTTCCCAATAATTATAAATTTTCCATAGAATTGATTCCTCTGATTGATGTCTGCGTTAATTCCCACATCATGAATGAGACCACCATCCTATCTGATAACCTAGCCACCATCATTACCGAATATCAACAGAGGAGAGCCTCCTCTCCAGAGAACCTTCCCTTGTTCTATTTTAGTGCCTACATTATGCACGCCATCTATTTCTACACTACCTTTCCGATCATGGGTTGGAAATGGACCTTACAACACCCCTACCCTATCCATCTCAGTCATAAGCAAATATGGGAATCCCATTATATACCCCATTTCTATAAAATATGTCATTTTGTTATTTTTCCCCCGCATCAAATAATTCTCAATAAGAAAGCCCCTAGATTTTTCCAAGAAGCTACAATAGACCTTCTAGCTATTGAAAAATATTTTATTTAAGAACGGTTCACCTACATTAGGGTTTTTGGTGGTACAGTCGACTCACAACTCCTTCCTTTGTAGGTTTCTGATAAATTGTTAGCAAGGGAAATCGCCCAACAGACTGCGGAAAAATGCCTAGCTAAAGTCCTCAAAAAAAGAAAGAAGTTATTATGGCCCTCTTTTCCTGTCAAGTGTGGTTCTTCTTCTTTAGAAACTTTTAATCATGTCATTAAGGAGTCAATAAACATGGAAGCCCTCATGCTTCATACATTGTCGAAAAGGAAATTTGATCCAAACATGGTAGCATATAACATCACTGTTGCAGTAAAGCTCAAGCCATACAACCATGAGGATAATGATTTTGAAGACCTGTTACAGTCGATCAAATCCTTCGAACAAGCTTTTGAATTGGCTAAAGTGAACCTGAGTCTTGAAGATTTTGAAAGATTTCGGGAATTCGGAAATGAAAGGCTCGAAGTAATCCCAATGCACTTTTGAAGATCGAAGATAAGCCTATACCAAGTGTGATTGTTAACAGTGAAGGGCTTAGTTCTCGCATAAAGTCTCAGGTGAATACTGATAAAACACTAGGGAAGGTCCAAGCCAGAGATAATACAGCAGAGTCTAGCAGGAAGTCAGCTAAGAAACAGATTATGAGCACCCCACCTAAAGAAATTAATTCAAAGGTCAGAGGCAATAGTTTGGAGCAGGAGTGGGATCAATTTAATCAGAAACTGCAAGACACTCCCAAAGTGACAGATACCCAAGAAACAATGGAGTGTCAAACTCGTCTACATATTCAGGAGAATACATATTCCAAGTGTATGGATGAGTAGTCCAAATCCATTAATGAGTAGTCCAAACCTATGGATAAGTAGGCGACAACATTCCAGCAGACTGAGATTATCCCTGCTCTACCCACATCAGAGATCGTCTTGAAAGTGGCCGAAATCCCTCAACTTTATGTGTTCTATAGCTCACTCCACAAGGCTATAGTAAGGAGATGGAGGAAAAGGAAAAGGGTAGAAACACCCGAACTCCCACCTAGAAACGAGCCAATGGACATAGTTTGGAGGGACATTCCTTTCAACCCAGCTGAGAACTTGACTAGATTGTCATAGTTCATAGCAGCATATGCAACGGCCACCATGGACAAAGCTATTGAAGTCTCTACTTTGTTGACACAAAAGGAATAGAGGATTGCACAGCTCAAGCAACAGCTTGAAACAACGAAAGCAAGTGTGAATAGGCAAGCACCTGAGCAGCTTTCCCAATTGCAACAGAACATGGAGGTCCTGAAAATAGGCCAAAAAGCCGATATATCGGCTAAAAACATGAAACTCCAATAATTGCATCAATCCATGGAAAAATATAATGATGTTCCTACTACCGAGCATTTCATTAAAGAGGCGTTGAAACCAAATTCCCTCCTGACGAAATAGCAAGAGAACTTCTGCCAAAAGATGTCACACATTACTCCTTATCTGATCACTAGCGACCAACTAACAGATAAGGCGATCAACCAGACAACCAAGTTTATTGATCTAAACAACATAATTTTAGAGTTCATCCAATGGCAGGGAACAGAAGATGGAAGGAAATCCAATCTGCCTGAAATCGAGTAGACACACAAAGACATTCTCTTCACGAATTGGGATGCGAGAATCAAGCAAGCTGAGCTAGTAGTGGCAAGGGTAGCTGGGGTATCGAAGAATATAATCAAGGTGGTGAACCACACTCTTTTTGTCACCAACCTGCTAAAGGAAGGACATCTAAAAGAAATGACTGATTTAGGTGCTTTGCATAAAAGTTGGCAGGAAAGGGCAGAGACTGAAAGGGAAGCAATCGCAAAATTAACTAAGACCGACTAGGAGTCATATTGGTAATACATCGTGAAGTCGCACATCGAGATCATGACCCTTAACTGCTCACTTCATTCGACTTAGTTGATGCCGCCACCTCTCACCGATGGTATTTTGACAGGATAGCTCAGGACACATTTTGGGGAACCTCCTCAACTCAAACCAATGACCGATATATGTGATTTGAAGGACAAGATGGTAGATAGAAAATCATCATCATAGCCTCTGCTCATCAAGCCACTGTTTATTTTTAGAGTTAGTTAGCTAAATAGGAGGAATGTTGTTTGAAACCAACTAAAATTCTTGTATAATCTAGTTTCTCATATTAGTTAGAATAGTATTTATACCCTTTTCATGCATTTAGATAAGGGTCCAGAATTTTATAAAAGAAAAATTGCAAAGAATGCACTTTTGTAATTTTTTGTTTGCTTTGGTGAAATTATGGAACATGATCGTTTCTTTTATATATCAAACTACTTTCCTTTGTTGATTTACTATTGTGTTCTTGGGAGATAATTTGATTTAAAGAAAATAATTGATCCATGTCATTAGTTAAATGAGCAGAACTTTGCACATATGGTACTATTATCTTGTATGATTGATTCTATTTTTTTTTTAATTAATGACAACACTTTACTTTCATGAATTTTATGTGACATTTATTCTTTCTATTAAGTGTTAATTTCACTATTGTATGATGCCTAGCTGAAATTGTTAATTCTCATATATATAATTCATCATATATGCGATATATTTTATACGTGATTAATCTTTGTTATCACATGTTCAGCAAATATCTTTGTAGATTGCATACCACACAGAAATACCCGAGTTTATATTAGAATAATTAAGTTAGATATTTGCATGATAGAATAGGTCATTTAGATTAACATTATTCTACAGAAATTTCTCATGAACCACCCACTCTCATCATAAAACCCACACTGGGAAACTGGTCCCATTATCCCCAGTCGGAGCCACCACTTTAAATGGAAAAGGAATTGTCTTAAGGTCTGGACAAGGTGGTTATCCCCCGTGTTGGGGCAGCAGAAATATGAGGCCGTAACAAGATGAAGATATATATAAAACATCATTTAGAGCATTATATGGTCATTATGAGTTCGTGGTTTTACCATTCATACTCACTAATTCTTCGGCCACCTTCATGAGTATGATGAATGGGGTTTGTCACCCTTTCCTAGATAAATTCGTTCTTATTTTTATTGATGACATCTTGTTGTACTCCAAGAGTGAGGAAGAGCATAAAGGACAACTTCAAATAGCGTTGGGGACTGTGAGAGAAAATCATCTTTATGCTAATTTCAACAGGTGTAACTTTCTCAAGGATCAAATTCAGTACTTAGGACATGTCATCTCATATGCTAGTATAGGAGATGATCCAGAGAAAATCAAAACCATCATGAACTGCCCTGTCCTAACTAATGTGGCGGATATATGCTCCTTTATGGGTCTTGTTGATTATTACAAGTGATTTATAAGGGGGTTTCCTAAAGTTGCATACCCAACCACTTCCTTGTAGAAGGGAACAAGTTTTATGTGGTATAGGGAGTATCAAGAAAGTTTCAAAGAATTGAAGCATTTACTCACTACCAAACCTATTTAAAAATTTTACATCAAGAGGAAGATTTCATGGTGTGTACCAATGCATGTAAAGAAGGTTTAGGGGGAGTCTTAATGCAGAAGGATAAAGTAATTGCTTAAGAATCTCATAAGCCAAAAGATCATGAGCAAAAAATTCAGCCTTAACAGCAGTAGTTCACACCTTAAAAGTATGGCGACACTACTTACTTGGGAAAAAATTCCTACTCATGACAGATCACAACGGTTTAACGAGTTTAATTTTTTTGGACCTTATATTAGGTGGGTAGACCTACCTACAATTTTGTGCGTGGATTTCGCACATGGTTTTTGGCACAAAGGTTTTGAGTCCATGGTATTTTGTAGAACTAGTCAAGGTAACTACAATTATTTTCTAATCTAGGGTTAATGGATTGGGGTTTATGGATGCTTTGGCATGTATACATATGTATTGTAACATTGAAAAGAACATAATGAAAAATCAATATGCTAGTCCTGGTTTTGGATCCAATGGAAAATATTTGTGTATATCTGTTTTATGTGTTATGCTCTCACCATTGTTTATTTTTTGTTTTTAGAATTCATATGCAGGTAGTTTCTATACGTGGTTAAAACCCACAGAATGCACGCCAAGGTAGATGGACTGAATTCTTGAGTGAATTTGATTTTGAAATCAAACATTTGAAGGGAAGGGAGAATCGCGTAGCAAATGCGTTAAGTAGGAAATTGCATTATGTTTATAAAATTTGATATAGTCAAGTGGAAATTAATTTCACGAATCAAATCAAGCAGGGAACACAAAAGGATCCAAATTATGCGTATCTCTGGCAGCAATCTAAGGCTGTACAAAATTCTTGACAACAAAGTGAGTATTAGATTGACCCCTGAAAATTTGTTGATGTTTAAGCATAGAATCTATGTTCCTAATATGTTATTAGTAAAACAACTTATATTGGATGAATTCCATAAGAGTCCCTATACTACCCAACTAGGCTACCAAAAACTATTTTCTGCAATCCGGAAAAAAATGTTTCTAGCTTGGACTGAGAAGGGATATTACAGAATATTTGATCAAATTCCTATAGTGTCAGCAGGTTAATGATGAGCATCGGCATCCTACTAGGATATTACAACCTCTTCCCATTCCTGAATGGAAGTGGGATACCATAACTTTAGATTTCATAACTGGTCTACGTCAATCAAAAAGATAAAATGGCTCCATCATGGTGGTGGTCGACAAATTGAGCGAGGCAGCTCATTTTATTTCGGTTAAGTCCACATACCAAATAAATCAAATAGCAGACATATTTATGAGAGAAATATTTAGGTTTCATTGAGTTCCTCAAGTGATAGTCTCTGACTGGGATGTTAAGTTCGCCTCTTCTTTTTGGAAAGCATTATTCATGGGATTGGGCACTCAAATCCATTTTAGCACAACCTATCACCTCTAGATAGATGGGCAAACCAAACGAGTCAATCAAGTCGTGGGAAAAATGCTTCGTATCTATGTAATGAAAAAATCCAAAAAATGGGAGGATTACCTCAACCTAATGGAGTTTTCCTATAATAATGGTTATCACGAGTCACTTAAAATGCATCCTTTTGAAGTATATTATGGAAGGAGATGTACAGTTCCTACAAATTTGAATAGTCCTGAGAATAAAATGATATTAGGACTAGATATGCTGGAGGAAATAGAAAGAACAGTGAGGAAGGTCTGACAAAGTTTGAAGGTGACATAGGATAGACAGAAGGAGTATGTTAGAACCTATCGATAATTCCAAGTAGGGGATCATGTATATGGCCAGAACAAACCGAAGAGAAGTACTCTCAAGTGGGGAAAGTGTGCCAAATTGGCTCCCCAATTTTGTGGTACCTTCCAAATTCTAGATAGGGTAGGAAAAGTGGCATATTAATTCACTCTACCCAGTCATATTCATGTCCATAATGTGTTTCATGTTTCCCTTTTAAATTTATATGTTTATGACCCCTGACACATCATTGATTGGCAAGATATTCAGGTAAAGAGTAATTAAAATATAAATATATGTAAATTCCTTTCAAGTGTTGACATAGATATATGCATGCCAAGTTTATGATTATTATTATCTGGCAGTTCGAAACAGAAGGAGAATTCTTGGTAGTGTCCTTGTGTGTACTTGATCAGAGAGAAGTAACATTGCAGAGGTGAGCTATCATCCAAGTTAAGGTGGAATGGAGGCATTTTAGTGTGGAGGAAGCCACCTCGGAAGGTAAGGATTTTATGCACAAGGCATATCCCAGCCTATTCCAAGAACAGATGGAGGAATAAACACATGGGACTGTGTTTCGCTCAAGGTGGGAGAGATGAGACACCCTTAGGTTTTTAAGTAATTATTGATCATTTTACTGTTTCGGACAAATTAAATTGCTAGTAATTAGTTATTATGACAGTCGAGATAGTAAAATATTAACATTGATAAAGTAATAAATACACTAAAAAATGTTTTTAAGAAAGGTCAAGGAATTCACGGATGAACCTCAATAATTCTCTTTTTCCCAAACAATTATCAGTTAGGAGCAGTTATCTCCTTGCCTCCTTTTCCCAAGAAAAGGAAAATGGGGAGGGGGAAGGGGGGCGAGTGAACCAAAGGGATTTTCCTTGAGTTGAACGAGATTTAGTGGAAAAAAAACTCCAGATATTACCTTCCCTAGGGGAAGGAGAAGGATTGTAGGTTGGACCTGGGGTCCTGAGGCCAGAACAATGAAGCACTGCTACCTTAGAGAAAACTAATCTGAAGGAATAGAGGAGTTCGAGGGGAGAAGCTTGGACGTGGACTACTTTTCTGTAGTAAGTTTGAGGTATGTCTCTGGAATGGAATTCTTGTCTTAACATTTTCTTTAAAAAAAACACAGTAATGAGAACAATTCTAGCAATACTTGCTGAAAGAAATAATTGTAGATAGTGTATGATTTAAACCATTATATACAGGTGAATTAATTACATAAGCACATAACTGATATTGTGAATGCCGCTAGAAAGAGGAAAGCAATAAGACTGATGAATTCCAAACATAATATAAAGAAACTAGAAAATTACACCTGGGGTTTAACTCTAATGTGAACAGTGAACCCAGTATTCGAGTGGTAAATAACAAAAGTCCTTGTAAAAAAAACGAAAATACCAATCTAATGCATGTGCATATGGAAATCGAATAATAGTTGTGCATGAGGAATATTGCGTGAATTTATTCAACAGAACATAACCAACTAATAAAACATAAGAACGGTGATACACCAAATCAAGTTTCTCAGCCAATTGTGAGGTCCGCTGTGGCAACAACACTTTTATAAACCCTATATAGTTAAACTTGAATGCAATCGTGTAAGGTAATACAACAATATAAATTTGAATGCAATCATGTAAGGTAATACAACAATATAAACTTGAACTCAATCCTGTAAGGTAATGCAACAATATAAACTTGAATGCAATCATGTAGGGCAACACAACAATATTCTGAATTAAATTACTATTTAACCAAGGGGAAAGCAAGGGAAGCCACGCTATCATTTAGCCATTAAATTACCGATAAATTACAACAACAAACCATAGAAAAATGAATAAAGGAGAACTGTATTTCGTAAAAATAACTCGTTGTCCGTTAATGTTTAAATACAATCGAGGTCATAATATATGTCAAACCCCTATGAAGAAACTACAGTCCTGTATAGACTAATCTAAAAAATGATTGTTCTGACCCTCGTATGGGTTGAAAGGATTGCAACCAGTAAGTTGCATAAATACCATCTAGTAAAAACCACTCTACTTAAGTAGGAAGAAACTGAGAAAACATTATGGTCACGACCATATATCTTATCTTTTTGTTTTCAACTACTCAGGTGAGGCGCAATAGGAAAAGAACCTGCAAATGAGACCATGCGTTAGACAGAAGTCAGGTCGTAGGCCTCCACAACCTAGAGAGGGAGTGTGGTAACCCTTACGTGTAGCAAACATCAAAAGAGAGTTAACCCTTCCGAACCATGCAATAGAAACACCAAATTTGTTAAGCTGGTTTTAGAGTCAAGCCTTACCTGTTGCCACAGGAGGGACTGTTGCTCGCACTCGACGACAGGTAACTGTAGGAAAAATTGCTACAGTTATGAGAGGGTTCACCATTACACATGAAGGATATAACCAAGAATTCATATTAACCACAACCCTTACCTTATCTTTTCGTAGTCGGGTCCCCTCAATGGACCTAGTGTTTGCAGACGAAACCCCTGCTGCAAACGTGGAAATGGTAAAGAACGCTATCCGTAAATAGTTCCTTCTCTGGATGCGATGGAAGTCTGCAAACATGAGCACAATGTCAACCAAATGATGGTTGCACCTTTCACCTGCATCATTTAAAAGAAAGAGCAGTAGATTGAACGATTGGGGGTATGCCAACAAAGTATAGAAAATAAGAGAAAAACCTCAAGCAATACCTATTGTGTGATTGCACGATGATAACAAGAGGTCGCCATGATGGTTGTAGATCTCAGAGAGCAAGAAAACCTAAAGGCACAATGAAACCTTGGCTCGCGCGAATGAGGAGAGTAGCTACAAAAACCGAACCAATTCAACTCAGCCGTTAGATTGAGGATAAGAGATCATATGGTGTAGAAGAGGCCAAATTGTAACGACCGGCATTCTCCGGCATGAAGTGCGATGACGAAAAGTGCGAGCTACTCCAACAATGCGATGACTTATGTGCATTAGTGAGGGAGATCTCCCTTGTTTATATGGCATGGAGGTGTATGGAGGCCGACTTGGCCTATTTAGGGGCTTTTGCGTTGGAGCAGGGGCTTGGGTGAGGTCAGCTGGGCAAGCCATGACCTCCCCTCCCACGCATATATATTTTTTTATGCGTTGGTTCATTTGGAGACAAGAAAATCGCTCTACATCATTCGCTCTACAAAGGAGTGCGCAGGTCGAAGGAAGGCGCAGTAGTGACATGCGCCCATTCTTGGGCTGGTTTGCATGGCGAGGCACGTTTGTGGGTGAAGGTGCGGGCAGGAGCGCCCAGTGATTGAGTTAAGGTGTGCACGGGTGTGTGGCGCCCGACGGACGGTTGTGGCATGCACGGGTGTGGCACCCGGTTTGTGCGAAGGTTTGTGCGACAACTTGGCACTGGTGTCTTAGCGACGCACGGTGACTTGGTGAAGTGTTGGGTTGTGGACGAAGGTGTGTCTCGGTTGGAGGCGCCCGTGTGTGGCGACTAGGAGGTGCGCTCGAGTTGGGCAAACGACATGATCGTGCAACAAGTTGAACGAAGCATTGGTAAGTCGTGCGGTGAACATGTGGAGGTGCCGACAAGTTAGACAACCGAGTTTTTCCTTGGATTGTAAAATTGAGTAAGTATGAAACTTGGGCTTCCCATGTATACTTGTACATTGTAAACTGTTGTATAATATATTGTTGGGCAGACTCATTGTTCAGGGAGTTGCCCCTCCCTTTATACTGTTCAATTGTGTTCATCGTTTATAATTTCTGTTGATAATGAATGTGTATGGGTGTTCATTGGTATGAAGGATAAAGAATAATACTTGGTTGAGAATCACAAGCTAAGTAGGAATAAGTGGTTAGGCGTAGTCCATGAACATAAGTATTGGTGAAAATAAAGTGTTCGGTGGTGTCGCACCTCGCCAAGAGAGGTTGAAAGACTACCGCTGGCCTGGGGTCGTGACAGTTGGTATCAGAGCAAGGTTGCTCATGAAGAAGTAACAGTGGTGACAAGGACTTGCAGGAGAAATAGGTTGGTGAAACACTTCCTAATATGTGTTGCATCAAGGACTTGGGTTGCAGGTGAAGCTGTTGTATGGTCGAGACTAGATTGCAAAGAAGGAAGAGGCTATTAGTAATGGCCAAATCACATATTGGGTCTAGTTATGGTGTGAAGGACACTACTCTTTGGTTCATTCAGAAAGTTTTGGAGAAAGTGGAGGAGTTAGAGGCTTACTGGAATAAGAAGATTGACTTGGTCGTGAAAGAACAAGAGGCAAATTTGAAGATGAAGGAAGAGCTCGATGAACTCCGAACTCAACACGGGTACACTGATCTTATGTGTACACAACCTGAAGCAAGGGTCAAGGAGGTTGAAGAAGCAAGGGACCAGGGTCTTGCAGAGATCGTGAACTTGAAGAAATCTCTTGACGAAGCCAGAGATGAGATTGCGGTGTTGAAGAAGGTCGTGAGGAATAGCTCAGTTGGAGGAGTGCCTCATGTGAAAGTCAAGGAACCGGAACCTTTTGATGGTACAAGGAGTGAAAAGACTCTTGGAGAATTTCTATGGGACATGGAGCAATACTTGGAATGATTCAGTCTATCTGATGATGAGACGAAGGTCAAGGTAGCTACTCAGTTCTTGATAAAGGATGCTAAGATGTGGTGGCGAAGATGGATGGACAAGATTTCCAGTGGCAGTGCTAGTAACATCACTTCATGGGATGAGATGAAAGGAGCTTTGCAGACCCATTTCAGTCCTCAAGATGAAATGTGGGAAGCAAGAATGAAGATAAAATTCATAAAGCAGACAGGGAACCTTCAGACATATCACCGGGAGTTTGCAAGTGCGGTCCTAGAACTTCTTGACATGGCGAAGAGGGACAAGGTGTTCAATTTCATTATTGGGTTGAAGCCTTGGGCACGCAATGAAGTGAAGAGATAGAGGATTAGAACACTTGAAGAAGCTTTTGCTGCTGTGGAATGGTTGGTGGAGCATTATGATGAGACTTCTGATGATAAGAAGAAGAAGTCCGACAAGCCAAAAGATAAGAAGAAAGAAGATGCTTCGGAATCGGATGACAGTTTGAAGACGAAGAAAGTCTTGAAGTGTTGGATATGTGCTGGACCACATATGGTGAAGAATTTCCCTTCTAAACCGAAAGTGGCTGCGATTGCACAATCTAATTCGAAGAATGAAGAAGCTTCTGTGGGGATGATGCAGATACTTGGTGTTGTTGCTGCTACAGAGGTGATCTCTCGGAAGGATCCAAAGAGGAATAAGTTGTAATATGTTCGGATGAAAGTTGGAGATGCTGATATACTCACTATGGTGGATAGTGGGGCCCCTCACAACTTCATGGGAGAAGATACTGCGAGAAGGATTGGGCTAAAATTTGTACCGATCAAGGAACGAATGAAGACAGTGAATTCTCCTCCGGATGAAGTCCTTGGTGTAGCTGAAAAGGTGGACACAACACTTGGTGAGTGGACAGTGAAGGTTGAATTCACTATAGTGCGGATAGATGACTATGAGGCTATGTTGGGGATGGAATTCATGAAACAGTTTGATGCTATGATTGTTCCACATTTGAAGAAGCTGTACATTTACGATGGAAGGGAAGATGTACCCATTTGTGTGCCTACCATTGGAGTAACAAGGCCTGATTGTAAGTTGGTAGTGATGAAAATGGAGGATGAGAAGCGGATGGATGACATGAGTAAGCGGTTGTCCATGGTTGAGATAAAGCTTACCGAGTAGTCATTGGTCATCAGGACTCTTTCAGATAGTATCTTGGATTTTTTAAGAAGGCTAGAAGTGGTTAAGGATGATGATGATGATGATGAGGCATATGTGAGGATGAATGCCCAAGAGGAGGATCAGGTCACTTATCTACAGAGGATGGAGATTGGGGATCCTGACAGATGGATTGAGATGATTAGTGAGGGTGAGCCTTCAAGCTCTACTCCCTCGACATCTTCTTAGATGGACGAGAAGATGGGGCTCATTATTAGCTTCTCATGGTATTGAGTCCTTTAAAACAGGTTGAGAAGGTATGACAGATGGTGCAGGGATGGCTTGGCATCAAGCATCATGACATGTTACAGATGGAATGGAGTTTCCATGGACTTGAGCATGGTGAGATTCTTGGTGAGTCCGGGATGTGGCAGAATCTCAGATAGACTGGTGAAGGCATAAGGAGGAACATTCTTATGATTTGAGCGTGACAGTTGGACTGATCACCCGACTAGTGCAAGTCATGAGGGCTAGCAGTCTACTAGAGAGATGTTGGCATCAGGAAGACGAGGAGGAATGTTCATGGGATGAGGATGACACATGGTGGAGATGGTAATTCTACATATGTTTCAGGGACGTTTGCAGTATGTGGAGGAGTTGACATCATGGACCAAGGATGAGATAGACATTGGTGATGATCTTGGTGGATGGCTACCAAGATGGTATGTTGTCGAGGATGAAAACGACTTCAGGTGGAGGAGGATGTAACGACTTGCATTCTCCGGCATGAAGTGCGATGAGGAAAAGTGCGAGATACTCCAACAATGCGATGACTTATGCAGATTAGTGAGGGAGAGCTCCCTTATTTATATGGCACAGAGGTGTATGGAGGCTGACTTGGCATGTGTAGGGGCTTTTGCATTGGAGAAGGGGCTTGGGTGAGGTCGGTTGTGCAAGCCATGACCTCCCCTCCCACGCATATATATTTGGTTATACGTTGTTTCATTTGGAGACAAGAAACTCGCTCTACATCATTCACTCTACAAAGGAGTGCGTAGATTTAGTGCGCAGGTCGAAGGAAGGCGCAGTTGTGACATCCGCCCGTTCTTGGGCTGGTCTGCACAGTGGGGTACGTTTGTAGGTGAATGTGTGGGCAGGAGCGCCCGGTGGTTGAGTTGAGGTGTGCGTGAGTGTGTGGCGCCCGACAGACGGTTGTGGCGCCTGGTTTGTGCGAAGGTTTGTGCGACGACTTGGCACAGGTGTCTTGGCGACTCGGGTGACTGCCCGCCCGTCATGCAAGTGTGCACCGTGACTTGGTGAAGTGTTGGGTTGTGGACGAAGGTTTGTCTCGGTTGGAGGCGCCCGTGTGTGGCGACTCGCAGGTGTGCCCGAGTTGGGAAAATGACACGATCGTGCGACAACGTGAACGAAGCATTGGTAAGTCGTGCGGCAACCGCTTGGAGGTGCCAACGAGTTATGCAACCGAGTTATTCCTTAGATTGTAAAATTATGAAACTTGGGCTTTCCAAATATACTTGTACATTGTAAACTGTTGTATAATATATTGTTGGGTAGACTCATTGTTCAAGGAGTTGCCCCTCCCTTTATATTGTGCAATTGTGTTCATCATTTATAATTGTTGTTGATAATGAATGTGTATGGGTGTTCATTGGTATGAAGGATAAAGAATAATACTTGGTTGAGAATCACAAGCTAAGTAGGAATAAGTGGTTAGGCGTAGTCCATGAACATAAGTATTGGTGAAAAGGAAGTGTTCAGTGGTGCCGCACCTCGCCAAGAGCGATTGAAAGACTACCGCTGGCCTGTGGGCATGACAAAAATGGCCCCAGATCCACCATATCGAGATTTGGGATGAACGACATTCATGGTTGATAAGATTAATCTCAGATACAAAAAAGTTTGGGACAGATGGTCAAGTAAAACGTAATCAATGCTACCTACCTCATTAAGAAGGAATAAGATGTCGAAGATGTAATGTAGAGCAAGTATGTGGGTGGGCTTACACTTAGTTCGGATAGCAATCTAGAAAAAACGAAGAGCATTTGCTCAACTTTTGCCAATCATCCGAATATGAACAATGATTCCTAAAAGTTAATCCACTTGATCATGTTTAAGGAGTTTAATGAGTTAATATCGCAACTAACTCTAGTTAAGCCACAATACAAAATAACCTTATGATTATATATGTATGTGTAAACGATTTTGTTTAATTTGTTTTTATGCAAGTGATATGTGTTACACTGTAAACCCCATTTTCTTCCATTCATGAAGCAACACCACCACGTTCACCTTGTGCACTCAACACATCTCTCGTTCATTTTGTTTTCAAAAACTATCGCCACTATCTCATTTGTGAGGGCTGATAAAATTACATTTTATGGAAATTTGTGATATTTTGATAAATAATATATAAATTATTTAATATTATAGACATAAAATTTAATTGATGTGATAAGGTTTTATCTCAATATGGTTAATTAATGTATTATAATAATTATAATATAATATTTTAATTATTTTTTATTTGATTAATTAATTATTATAATATTATAATAAAATATATTTTATTTTTTTATTTGTTTTAAATGATTTTTACAAAACAGTTTATTATAATGTTGATTAATTGATAAAATAATATTAATTTTATTCTCTAAATTATATTTTAGATTTTATTCAATAACATTGGAGATCATAGACTTCCTAAGCTAGCTTTATATTCTAGCCAAAACCACCTAAGGCTCAAGCGGGGCTGGTATAAAGACACGAAGACCTAGTTAAACCTTTGGGAGATCAACGAGAATGATGCTTTGCAAAACATTAATAACATTAAAAATATTGTTACTTCTAAGTTCAAAGAAAAAATGTGGTGTGAGAAAGATTTAGTAGCGAAAAGAAAATTAAGTTATTATAAGAAGGTCATCAACCCCACCCTAGAAGATCAAAAGTATCTCTCTCTTTTAAATAGCTCAAAAAACAAAATTAATATAGACGAACTCTCATGAGCTCCATAGTAAAACAGGACATTGGGCAATTCCTAAAACACCATGGATGGAAAGGATCTGCCATCTCTGTGAGAATAGGAACATCGAAGATGAAAACCACTTCCTCTAAGAGTGCCTCCCATACAACCACATTAGATCTTAGTTTCAGAATCTTTGTAGCAATACTGACCTTCCTAGCCTTTTAGGATGTCAAAATTATAGTGAGCTTGGGAAGCTTCTCTCCAAGCTTTTTGACAATAGGAATAAATCTTAAATCAAACTAAATAATTTGTTACTTTATGTCTGATAAGCCAAAGTTTGGTGTCAGTGGACATTAACCACCACCATCATCATCATGTGTATATTATATATTATATATTATATATATATAATATATATATATATATATATATATTTATTATTTTATTTTAGTTATTTTATTTAATTATTTTTATTTTAGTTTATTATTTCCATTAATTATTATTTATTTCTTCGAGATTATTTTTTAGTAATAGAAATTTTTAATAATATTTGATTTTAATAAATTAACTCAAATATTAATTTTAAAAACTAGGGCTTTAATTTATATTAATCAATTAATATCATAATTTAAATATTATTGTTCAATTTTAATTGTTACTCCATATTATGGTCTCTACATTGCTTTCTATTTAAGTCTATAGTATGGTCTGCGTTTTCATCTCGTCTTAATAATGAACCACAATTATTGATTTAAGACAACTTTTCTTAATTCATTATGAATCACAACAAACTTAATTCAATAATTTTATCAAACTTGAAAAATTTTTAAATTTGAGTTTTATTTAACTAATCATATATATTTACACTTACCTGGTCCAAATTTAAAAGACATATACCTAATAATGTATCTTTACATTCACGTAGTCCAAATACATTAAATAACTTGTATATTGGAATTAGGACCCCGAAGTTTAGAATAAGATGATTGTGAAAGCGTTAAAGACTTATTAACATGGTTCTATATTAGTGAAATTTATATACCTAATCATGTATCTTTACATTCACCTAATCCAAATAGGTTAAATAATTTGTATATTGGAATTAGGATCCGAAGTTTAAAATAGGATGATTGTGAAAGTGTTAAAAGCTTATTAACATGGTTCTATATTCGTGAGATTCAATTTTATTGATTTATTATTTAAGAGGGAGATTTAGTTTATTTTATTTATTATTTGAATGGGATTATTAAAATGTTAATATTTTATATGGATAATGTTATTATATTTTATATGGATAATGTTATTATATTTTAATTTAGCATCATGTTGTTATGAATGTTTTAGATTTGTGATTATTTTGCAAAATTCAAAGTAAAGATGATTTATTATTTAAGAGGGATTTAGTTTATCTTATTTATTATTTCAATAAGATTATTAAAATGTTACTACTTTATATCGATAATGTTATGATATTTTAATTTAGGATCATGTTGTTAGGAATGTTTTAGATTTGTGATTATTTTTCAAAATTCAAAGTAAAGATTAGATTTAGGGTGTGAAATTTTGTTAATCTATTTGATCATTTAAATAGTTATAATTTTATAATTTATTTATATATTATAATAATATTTATTATGTAATGGATGTTGAATCAAGATTAAATTATATTTATAACAGAATGGATTTTAATAAGGATTAATTTAAGATATGAGTTTAAAAGTAGAAGTTGGTCTTCTCAACTTATAGATTCAAAAATCGACTTATATATACACATATATAAATATTGTGTTAATTCCATATTAATTATAAAATGAATTATATATCTTCTTCCTAGATCTAGCACACCATTAAAATGTTTGAATGATTAAGAACATGTGCTTAGTTATAATAGGGTATAAATTCAAGAATAAGTACTTTATTCAACAAAATATGGCTCATACATCAAGTTTTTATCCTTTTAATTAAGATTATTATTAATATCAATAATATATATCCTTTTTAACTTAAAAAAATTATTTCTAAATACAAATAGCTATTTAAAAAAATTTATCTTAAATTTTTTAATAAATAAATATAAAATTATATTTATTTTTAATATATATGTATTAAATATCAATTTCATATTAAAAAGTTTTAAGAAAATATTTACTTTTAATTTTTTTAATCTTTTTAAATATTATGTTTATATAAACTCATATTATTCTTGCATGATAATCAAAAGCTACAATTAGTAATATGTCAAAACCAAAAAAAAGTAACATTGCTACCACTTACCTCTTTTTAAAATACGTAAAATATGAAATATCCTAATTTCCATAATTAAAAAAAATATATAATTACTATTTATCTTTCAAACACTTCATTTAATTTAAATTTCTAAGCGGTAACTATACTGTGTATTATCGTGTAATATTTGTGGATGTAGGTTGCGTTTGGTATCGTCCGCGTTATCTCTAAATTTAGGTTTCGTTTGGTATCGTCCGCGTTATCTGTAAATTTAGGTTTTGTATAGTATCGTCTGTGATCTGTAAATTTACGTAAATTTTACGTGCCGTAGGTGTGAACAATGGCCAATGGAAGGCAGTATGACTATTGCCCAACTCATGGGTAACATCATGATCACCTGCAGGTACTTACAAAAGCGTGGTATAATATCGAACAGTGCTGAATTCAGAGATGTGCCGTACCTCGGTGGTTGCTAATTGACGCCCGTATGCACGTTTTATTTTTTTAGCCGTCAAATACGGGTTATTTCAAAATAAACACGTAATTGTTACCTTGTTGATAATTTTTCAAAATGTCATAATGACGGGTGTATAAAAAATTTGCCAGTTTTATATATATATATATATTTATAAAATATAATTCTTTCTCCCACATGGAATCTGCATATAGATTTTGTTGGAAATGTCGGCTCTTCATTATCATAAAGGCTTTAACGATGTCTAGGTTGGTGGAACTTAAGAAGGATTAACTAGGGTAATGAAAGTGATGAATATACTTTGTCTTTCTTTATCTTATAGTTAATTGTGATTTGCAGACTATAGTCCTTCAAAACACAAAATTGCTTAGAGATAAATCAAGCTTTGCATTTATAGTTAATTACCGTACATGAATGGTTTAGATTTAGGAAATCTTTCTTTTATGCGTATGGATCTATTCATAATTATAATTATAATTATAATGACTATTTTGTGTGGAATTTGTTTGGTTATTGTATGAGGCAGGGTAGGGCAAAGCATGGGTTGCTTGCAGGCTCAAGGAAAAGGTTGAATTAGATATTGAAGAAGCTAATTTGAAATACATAAGTTTACTTTCATTTCTCATTGACATAATATTCATTAAGATTTTTTCAACTAGCTTCAAGATCAGATCACCAACAGAGGCATTGGGACTCCCTTGGATTCTAACTTTGGCAAAACCAAGGAGCTACATGGTTTTCTGCACTACTCGGCTTGGCTCCCCATAGAAACGGCCAAGGAGCTGCACTACTCCACTCAGCTCCCCCGTAGAAACTGGTCCGAGAGGTTGGATTTTGGGCTCTCCATCCCCATTGAAGCTAATTGTTGAATCATATTTTGTCGATCTGCTCTACATTCTAGATAGCAGGCCGGGTTTGTCCATTTCATTTATTAGATTTGTGCATTTGTTGGCTCTCCATCCCCATGGAAGCTAGTTGTTGAGTCATATTTAGTGGATCTGCTCTACATTCTATATAGTAGACCCCGTTTGTGTATTTCATTTAATAGACTTTTGCATTCCTCATCAACTAACACTATTCAAAGTAATGTGGAATTGAGTGGATAAGTGAGTAATTGTGTATGGAAAAAGCAATATAGAGAAAATAGCAACCCAACTAAAAAGAGCGTATGCAGAGGTAGAAAACGGAATGATGACCATTTAAAAAAACGAAGCCTCCTTGGTGGACACCCTAAGGCCATGACTAAAATGCAAGAAATTTTACTTGTTCAGGTTCTCCTCTAGTTTTTTCTCACATAATTTTTTTATGTATTTCCCACAGGATTGCATAGTATTTCTTGAAAAAATATTTTCTGGCACAACATTTCAATGCATCTCTTTGAAAATTTCCCAACATGAATTAATATTTGAAAAAGAAGTCTAACCATTTTACACCTTGAACTTTTATTTTACCTTAATTATCAAAGGAATTCTACTACATAATATTTTTATCAAAGTACATTCTTTTATTTTGTTATATGATTTTTTGAATTAATGATAGGAAAAAAATTTAAATTTATACATTTGGATGTTTATGTAATTTCATTAGGTTATGCTTAGATGGTTAATCTTTGATGGAGAAGTGTAATTATTTGCTTGAGAAAAATGTCTTTTTTGGAAAATTATGTTGTAAATGCCATAATATTTGTTGTTTTGTAGGCTTTTCTCACAGATACAAACCATATCTATCGCATATTTTCATGTCCGAAAAACACCCATAAGTGATGGAATAATTTGCACAAAATATGAAAAATAATATTCTGAATGTGGTATGCCTAGATTGTAGGTGAACATCTCTACTACATATTTGCATGTCCGAAAAACACCCATAAGTGATGGAATAATTTGTACGAAATATGAAAAATAAGAAAATTGGAGCTTCATACTCTCAATGTGGTATCCCTAGATGGTAGGTGAACTCATTGTTTGTAAACGTTGTTACAATTTGTAGGTCATTAATAATTATAAATTTTCACTTTTGGACTTAATGTAGCTAACAAACACTACACTACGAACATGCTAAATGACGGTTGGATATTGAAGATCTTTATGACTCTTGAATATTGAAGATCGTTTAGAAGAAGGTCGAAGAATGTAGTTTGTTTTGCTTTTATATATTTATACATTTACAGGTACTTATGGCCCTAACATGTATTTATTTTGACAATTACTTTGTTTAGTGAAACTCTCCAAAATTTAATTTTATTGAATGTATTTTTTTAAACATTTACATATTGCATGCACATTATATTTTTTTTAAACTTATATCACATATTATTCTTTAATTATATTTTTTTTAAACTTATATCACATATTATTCTTTAATTGGATTGACATTGAAGTGAATTAAATAAAAAACATGGTATGTGTGTTTCAATTTCAGTTAAGTTAAATTTGATTGTGTAAATTTAGTTGCTACATTCACTATTTTAACCCCTGCCGGAGCCTTCGAAGCAAAAAAATTGGCCGGGCCCGAACTTATGAATCACCGACCAGCACCGTACGGGGAGTCAAATTTCTGAATCAGCGTGCTGGTAAGGTCCACAAGGCAAGCGTGTACGTAGATTCCACGACACACCAAATTAGTCACTCCACTAATTATTGATAACTGCCATTCACCCACATTTTTTCGTTGAGGTTTTTCCATTTTTATTAACCAGACGATTACGCACATAGCACTAAACCATCCATCAATGAGACATAGACATCTTTCTGACAATGTATTTCACTACTAGCGTCAGACGTTACTTTGTGTGCATTTGTATTTTAATTTGGGAAAGTTTCTTTAGGTTTTCTAAAAGGTTGAATAATTAGTATTTATGAATAGGTGACACAAGCCAAATATTTGGCTTACTATCTATATTAATATAAATTAGAGAGATCCGAATAAAATTAATATAATTAAGAAGGATGAGAAGAGTTAATTCAATATAAAAAAATTAGTTTATAGAGTGTTTTTTTTAAATGTTGGGATTATGGGTGTATAACTTAGTATCCATATGGTGTTTACTATTAAAGTATAATGGTTTTTCTGTTTATAGATTTAGATTATTACAGTTTAAATGTTCAATTTGATTTTTTTAAATGTGAAAACTATAAATAATAAATATTCCATGTTTGGTTATGCTAATATCAGTTATATATTTGTATTCAAATATGTTCAAACCATTGTTAAATATTAAGTAATAATGTTCTGTAACTTAGAAACTAATTAATTATGTGGAGTTACCTTATTGACATGTAAATAATAACAAGCTCAACAAGATTCTATTTTTTGTATTTTCGAGCCCATGCAATATCATTTTTTATCACTATTGAAGATGTTAAAAAAATGTTAAAGAACCACTCACATTATATCGAGGGTGAACATGTTCTATAACAACGCAAAAGGATAATTTTACTTGCAACTTGGAAAGACACTTTATTTCTATATATTCCTAACACGCAACTCTATTCATAATTTCATACCAAATTTGCTGAAATATTATGTTGAAATGCTTATATGGAGTTATATAACAACACAAAAGGATAATTGTATTTGTGACCTCGAAGGACACATCCTAACTCACAACTCTATTCATAATTTACTACCAAATTTGCTGAAATATTATGTTGAAATGCTTATATGGAGCTATATAACGACACAAAAGGATCACTGTATTTGGAACCTGGAAGGGCACTTCCTAACACACAACTCTATTCATAATTTTCTACCAAATTTGCTGAAATATTATGTTTATTGAATTGATTCATAACTTTCTTATTGTCGCCAAGTTCACAATTTCCTCACACACATAAGCATATATCCATTTTTTTATATGTGGGTCATTTTGCAAATAGATGTTAATAATCTTTGGTAGAGTGGATCAAAGGGTGGCTGAAGGAACCTCGACAGAGTTTGGTAGTATATATGGTGACAGAAGGCCACTAATCAACATTTAATTAAGGTGTAGTCTAACTAATAAATGAAATGATGATGATCTTTCTTGTATGAATTTGATAATACAATTCATGGAAAGATTGTCATTTCCTATTATTTTAAATGTATTTTGTTTTATTTCCAAAATGATGTCAACTCCCTGAAAAACCCTAGGGCAAATGATCTGCGCAAATGATCTTTCTTATTTGAATTTGATGATACAATTTCTAGGATTGTGATTTCCTATTATTTAAAATGTATTTTTGAATACATAAACGATTCAACTCCCTATAATCCCTACAAAACTTACATTCTACATATTAAACAACTTAAACCTATGATTATTAAAAATCTTGATTTTAATTAAAATTGACAAAAGCACTAGCCATTTCATCTATTAATTAGACTAAACATTAACCTAAATTTATGACCTTATATAGTTGTAATATCTAACCCCCTTAGCATTCAAACTCATTCCTTAAGTTGGTACTTTGCCATTTAAACAATTTAAACTTATGATTCTTAAAAATATCAAATTCAAACAAAATTAACAAAATGCAGAAAGAAAGAGCCATTTCATCTATTAATTAGACAAAATTAATCTAAATTTATAACATTATATAGCATGTAATATGTAACTCTCTCATAATTCAAACACATTCATTATGCCTATGTTCTAATTAGATAGAAAAAAATTGTGGATGATCTAGCTATCTTTATGTGGATTGTGGATTTCACGAATATTATGAATCTCAACATAAAGGTGAGTTCATAAAATTGACCTCACTCTTGTCCACCAGATTACCAAATCTTCTTGAAATATGCCATTTAAATCTAGTTAAGTTTAACAAGTAACCTAATAATACAAATAAGCTTAGGGATTTTTTTTTTCTCCACCAACTCAATTAAAAATGGAATCAAACTCTATATATTGTGTAATAAATTAATAACTATACTTTAACTTAATAATTAAATAAATAAGTAATAAAAATTAATTAATAACCTTTCAAATAACTATACTCATGTAAATAGTAAAATCAAACACATATAAACTCAACCACAAAATAGTATATCAAAATATGTATCACACCACAAGATTCAAAATTTTATATTGAAAATCTTAATAAGAAGTCAATTTTCATGTATTGTGGGGAATCTAGATCATAAATTTCTAGGGTACACACTCATAAATCAAATCATTATCAAACAAAATATCTCTCATTCCATCTTTCACTTAAAATGTGATTTGAAATAATATATTCATCTCTGCTTATCATGGATGATTGCAATGTGATCGGACTATGATTTTATAGGCGTCCAAATGCGTACCACAACTGCGTCTTCTGATTTTATGATTATATTTGCCCCTTTCCTAACTTGCGCCGCTTTTAGGGAAACAAACATCTCCGAGTTTATGAATCTGCTGGCATACAAGGATTACAAAGCAAGGGCGTTCCTGGATTCCGTGACACTTGGACACGAAACAGGAAATAGTAATTGCACCCGGATTTTCTCGCTGATGTTTCTTCCCTGGTATCAATTAGATGATTACGCATTTAAGACTAAACTGTCAATCAAGCCAATATCGACATCTCTCCTTACCATGTATCATCGACATCTCTCCTTACCGTGTATTTCATAACAAGTCAGATCACTTTTTTGTTTTTGAGTACTCTAACGAGGCGGAAGAATTGATTGGACGGTCAAAAGTGGCTGGAATCTAGGCAAATTTTTTTTAGAAAGCTTGTAGACAAAGTGTTTGAATTGTGATTTTGATAGTGGATATAGATTCAACACCATTAAAAACATCTAGGACATCTAAAAATTTGAAGTTTAACAATTATAATTAGCATTTACCAAAATCTTTGCCAGATTTTCTCTAAATATGACCAGAATTTCCATAACTTTCCAACCAATTCCTCCAACTAGTTAGATTAAGACTTTTTTTCAATGATATCACATGCATTTTAGAACTCTATTTTGCTTTTTAACTCGCATAAGATATTGTAAAGCATGAAGCATTACTTTTATGAAGAGGTGAGATATTTTGTTTTTATTTGTCTCTTGATACTATAGTTATTAAATTCGAATTCAGAGTTGGAATTCGAATTCTATTTGATTGGAAAAAAATTTCTCTATTTAGTATTCAATATAGAAAAAATTCTAGCGTATATATTTATAATTAACATCTTGTTTTTTTTTTAAATTAAAAAAAAAAGAACGAAATGATCATTATATTTAAAATTTAAAAAAAACATTAATTCTTTCTTATATTCAAAAATTAAAAAGAAAATCATTATATCTTTCTCTTATAAAGATACTCTTTGTTATTTTCTCTTTTAGAGATCCAAAAATAATGAGAGACAAAATTATCAAATTTATTAAAATTGTAAAGTGAAAAACCTAAGTAAGTAAAATCTTATAACATAAATAACAAAATTCAAAATCTGAATTTCAAGGTAAAGAATAAGATGCAGGATATTAAAAGCAAATTTGAAGTGATCTCCACATACTATACCATTGAATTTATGTTAGTAAATTTGAAGTGGTCTCCACACACCATTAATTTATGTTTTAATCACTATTCCTATCATATCAAATTTATTTGACAATAAGTGTGTCTAAAGATCATCCTTTATATAGAAAAAAAATCCTTCTAACGGACTGGACCTAATGTTATGATAATTGCTATAATCTAAAAAGTTAAAAAAATGAAAATATAAATTTTAAATTTTTATATTTTTTTTAAATACAAATCTTCATTCTTCTCTACCATATTTAAAAAACACTTACATTTTTTAATAGGAACGTACCAGAACTATAATTTTTTAATATAAAATTTCTATAAATCTTTTTAAAATAAAAACTATAAATTTTATTTTATTTTTAATTAAAAACTTACTTTTTTTGACAATAACTTTTAAATATAAAATTTTATACCAAAGTTACAACCAAGTGCTGCTTTAAGAACCATGCTAGACATGGTTAGATGTGTGGACAGACCCGAGAAAGCCTGAAGGCACAACCATCACAATCACAGTTACCAATAAAGCAGAGTGAATCTTAAATCCACAATTCATTTTCATTCCTATTTTCTAATAAAACCTACCATCACAATCACAGTTACCAATAAAGTAGAGTGAATCTTAAATCCACAATTCATTTTCATTCCTATTTTCTAATAAAACTTACCATTATATAGCTGCAATATTTTAACTTAATCTTTTTAATATAGAAACATTGTTTTTTTGTTTTTTTAATATAAAACTTACTATAAACCAAACGCATCGTATTAAGTTTACCGTATTTTTCCAGGAATCGAACCGTACCGCTTTCGAATTTTTTGGCCTAATACGGCCGAACTTGGTAACTATGCTCGATACCAATGGTAAATAGATACTCCATTCGGCGTAAAGGAGAGACATTATCTTTGATCTTGATCGCATCGCTCAACTCAATTCAATACGAACGGTAAATAGAGATTCCATTCGGCGTTCCTTTCCCAGCTGGGTATGCGAGTAAGTTGAGAATAATTAATATTATTTTATTATTAATGGAGAAAATGGTTACATTGTTGTAACTTTCTCCCTAGTTTAGGATTAGTTCCTATAGTTATGGGGTTTGGGTACAACTTCCTATTTCCTAGTATTGTATTTAATGATGTAATCTTTTGATTGAAGGGGAATAGAGTGAACGAGAGAAATCTCTCAAGTTTTGTGAGTGTAGTCTCCAGGTGCAGGCCACACCTGAGAGCTGCATCTCTTTTTTTTCAATTCAGTGCATATTTTATCTAGATAATGGAAGACATGTCCACCCCATTCTTAATCTCAAGAGTATTGCAAATTTCCTCCCTTATGATAATGGAAAATGGGCAGTTTAGAAACAGGTGCACAAAATCTTGAAAAGCCAACCCACATAAATGGGTTTAAAAGAACTTGCCAACCAATTCCTGAACGAAACGAAGGGTGAGAGTGAGAAAAGTTATATATAATTATCTAATTAAAATTTTTAATTTACACCAATATATAATTATATATAATCTAAAAAAAATAATGAACAATTGATACTTGAGAATGGAGGCATCATCACATTCGGTGCTCCCATTAGACTCTTAAACTCCAATGGAATTGGTGTTTAGGAGGAAGGTTTGTTTGTTTTGTTTTTGTTTTTGTTTTTTTTTAAATTTAAACTTTGAAATTTTTTTATTAATTTATATTGAAATAAAATATATCACCATACGAAAATAATATCTGGCAATTATTTTAGTAATTATGAAATGGTATATTTATGATTATGTGAAAAGAAACAATGATTAAGTAGAATTCTAAAAATTTTAATTTCAATATTAATTAAGAGGATTATTAATTAAGGAGTACTGCGTTATTAATTATGAAAAATGTTGTATATTTATGATTATAAAAATAAAAATTATTAAGTAGAGATTCTAAGAATTTGATTTAATTATAATTAAGAAGGATACTATTTAATTTAAGGAGGGAAAAGAAAAACTATTTTTTCTAATTATATTTTTTACTTATTTTATTGAAATTTCAAGTTACAATCATTGAATGCAAAATATTTTACATCTAATCGATATGTATGTGAGAAAATCCACATCGAAAAAAAAAATCAAAATATAGGAAAAAAGGCATTTCAACATTTTTAAATGCATTTTGATTTTTTTTCTATTTGGGTCTACTCAAAAGTATGAAGAGTAGGTATTCATTATATGTATAATTCTATTCCACATGGAATGCATGTACACAATTGAAATCTCAATAAACCTATAAGGAGTTTGTTGGAAAAAAAATAAAAATTAAAGTTTAACTTATAGTTCAAAAATCTGTTGTAGGAATTTCATCAAACACTTTCTCTACAAAGAGGTAGCCATTCCAATAAAATTACTCTAAAATCTTGCATACTACTCAACAAAACAAAAGTTTGGTTTTATGAAAGACAATGCGAAAAACTAATATGATCTTGAAATCAACAAATTATGACCAACAAACTCATCAACAAAAGTCTTAATTTTGGACAAAATTTCCATGGAAAAACCTCTAAGGGAAAACCAATGCAAGAGGGAGATTTTATTATTCTTAGTGTTCTTAGAAAATTATTTACAACAAAAAAAATTCCATAGAATTAACAACAACTTATGTCAACCAATTTGCAACCCCTTTTTTCTCAAAATTCATGCCACAAAAGCTCCATGATCTATGTACAAAAATACAGTCTACAACAACAATAGGTGTAGCAAATCGTCGAATTTTGTGCCAAGAAGAAAGCTCAAATCTTCCTAAAAAATCTTGTCAATCGTACTCAAATATCTACTTTGATTTCTGTGTGTAAATAATTGAACAAATTGATAGTACAACCTGCAATAAATGTGTTGCATAGTGATGTTATATAATTTTTTCTCTTCCGAGTACTTGTTCCTCGACTTGTGTGCCAATTATCTTACTTCAAAAATAATGTTTAGCTACCATGAAATGTGTTCCTTCTATCTTCTTCACCTTCTCCTCAACTCACCTCTCCTCTTTTCCTTCTATCTCTTACACAAAATGAAGAATGATCTCTCATTGGTATTCATGCCACTTAACAATATAAATGGGTTTGACTCTTGACCTTCTAACTAGCCTTCAAGATCAAACTTTGAGATTTGATCTTAGTGTCTCATTATCCAATCAATATGTTTTAATCTTTCATTGACTTCACTTAAAGTGGACTTTCTCTTAGGACTTTATATCTCATAAAGTTAATTTATTTTCCAAGTCACTTTAGGAGATTTTCCCACAATCGAGCCCTAAGTAAATGTGGAAAACACTTATCCTAGCTAATTTTAACACTCCCTATTAGTGAGGAAAATGTTTTTCACAACTCCCATATT
>APFE031279547.1:3220-22702 GCA_000404065.3 Pinus taeda | reverse complement strand
ATTCACTTCTCCTCAAGGGTACGACTTGCTGCCCTTGTGATGGCACTGCTGTTTGGGGATGCATTTTAGCCATCTTCTCATCATCTTCATCACGAGACAAATAGTTTTTATCATTCCCTGTTTTCTCTAAGCTTTCGTCATAAGCTTCCTCCTCAATGAGCTGAGGTTTTACTGTCTTTACTTTCTCCATGCCTTGATAGGCTGTCTTGAGAGTTTCCCATGCTTCTTTTGATGTCGTAGCTGCTGCTATCCTTGGAAACACACTCTCATCCACTGCTCAATACAAGAAGTAGAGGGCCAAAGCATCCTTCTTTTTATAGTTCTTCAACAGCTCTTTCTCTGCCTGAGTTAAGCTATTAAACTTATTTTTATCTGCTGGTTCTTCAAAACCATCCTCAACAAATTGCCATAAATCTTGTGAGGTAAACAGGGCTCTCATAACTATTGCCCAATAGTCATAGTTTTTCCCATTTAATAACGGGAGCTTGGATCCTTTCTTGACTGTGTCTTCACTGTGCTGGAGAAACTGTTACAGCAAGAAACATTCCTTCAGCTTCTTTGATGCCTTCAAAGAGCTTGGACTAGCTCTGATACCATGATGGAATTTTATGGTGGTTTCAAACACAAAAGACCAGAGAACAATGCTCTGAGACCATGTTGGAATTTTCTGCTAAATTCCTTAACAAACAGACAATACAAAAACGCTCTGTTTCTGCACAGAAAACTAATAATTTTGTTTTCTGGACTTGGTGTTACAGCAACAAGATTCGGTGTTGCAGCAACAGAGATTTGGTGTTGCAGCAACGCTGATCGTGATGTTGCAGCAACGCTGATCGTGATGTTGCAGCAACGCGATTTGGTGTTGCAGCAACAGAAAAATTTCTGATAATTAAAATAAAACTCTTAACAGAGCAATACTCAGCAACACTAAAAACTGGTGTAACAGCAACGTGCAAGAGGTGTAACAGCAACAGTAAATAAGCTAAACAGTATACTTGTAAACAGTAAACTTGTATTCATAAACAATAAACATGCTGATACAAATTCGTCTTCCTCTTGACAACAAGAACACTTCAGTTCCACAAATCTATGCTTAAGAGCATCTTCCTCCTAACAGAGGGATTCACGAAGGAACGCTTCTGTTCCACAGACAAATAACATCTACCTCTTAACAGAGGGATTTCAACATGCCTGCTTCAGAAGCACTTCAATATGTGTATACCTGCAAATTAACACTGCTGTGCATTACAAATAAGCAAAATACTCCGTCTCAGTATTTCTGTCTCAGCACTATGTTTCAACAACTCTATCTCAGCACTGCTGTCCATAAAGCTTCATTCATGTGAGTTCGTGCTGCTGCACATTCTTTCTCAAAAACACAGAAATTACATTTTAGCACTGTTGTGCTATATTGCAGAGAGATTAACGCTGTTGCCGCACGCTCTTCTTTTATGCTGCTGCTCATTACATTTATAGGAAAATAAATATCTGAGTTTAATAATAAACTAAACAAAATATCTGCTGATATTTATCTGCGTATTTATTACAGAAGAGGCGGTGATGCCTTTCACAGCAAAAACAAGTCGGTTGCAGGGGAATTAATTTCTGCACATTTAATGCTCATTTAAAGTGCAAAATATCTGCAGCGACTTTGCGGCATCGAACAGGCTGGAACATCTATGGGAAATTAGATTTCTGTTCAACTGTTCATTGTTTGCAGTTGGAATTAAATTCCAACACTCCCCCTTAATTCAACTGCTGGGTTATTAGTCATACCCAAACACTTCATCAAAAATTCGAAACTTTTTTGATCCAATGGTTTGGTCAGAATATCAACAACTTGCTCCTTCTCTGCTCTAATGGCAGATATAATTTCATATCTTTTCCCTATAGGAAGATGCATCTGATAGAGTTCTACCAGGGTCTTCATCAAATCTTCAATCTCTTCCTCTGTCAGATTGACAAGGGTGTTGGCAGTAAAGCCCATCTCAACCATCTTGGCAAGAGTTACATATTGAACTCCATATTCTTTAAACAGATCTTCAAGGAACTTCAATTCCTTTCTCCCATTGATGGGTTTTGTCAATTTCTTATCTGTAACTGCATTTTGGAAATGAACAGAGTCATCAACATGACTAGATAAAGCAAACAAAGAATTTGTACCTTCATTTGTTGCTTCTTGTGGTGCGCTTGGAGAAGCACATTCACTTCTCCTCAAGGGTACGACTTGCTGCCCTTGTGATGGCACTGCTGTTTGGGGATGCATTTTAGCCATCTTCTTATCATCTTCATCATGAGACAAACAATTTTTATCATTCACTGTTTTCTCTAAGCTTTCGTCATAAGCTTCCTCCTCAATGAACTGAGGTTTTACTGTCTTTACTTTCTCCATGCCTTGATAGGCTGTCTTGAGAGTTTCCCATGCTTCTTTGGATGTCGTAGCTGCTGCTATCCTTGGAAACACACTCTCATCCACTGCTCGATACAAGAAGTAGAGGGCCAAAGCATCCTTCTTCTTATAGTTCTTCAATAGCTCTTTCTCTGCCTGAGTTAAGCTATTAAACTTATTTTTATCTGCTGGTTCTTCAAAACCATCATCAACAAATTGCCATAAATCTTGTGAGGTAAACACGGCTCTCATAACTATTGCCCAATAGTCATAGTTTTTCCCATTTAATAGCGGGAGCTTGGATCCTTTCTTGACTGTGTCTTCACTCTGCGGAAGAAGATGTTACAGCAAGAAACATTCCTTCAGCTTCTTTGATGCCTTCAAAGAGCTTGGACTAGCTCTGATACCATGATGGAATTTTATGGTGGTTTCAAACACAAAAGACCAGAGAACAACGCTCTGAGACCATGTTGGAATTTTCTGCTAAATTCCTTAACAAACAGACAACACAAAAACGCTCTGTTTCTGCACAGAAAACTGATAATTTTGTTTTCTGGACTTGGTGTTGCAGCAACAGGATTCGGTGTTGCAGCAACAGGATTCGATGTTGCAGCAACAGAGATTTGGTGTTGCAGCAACGCTGATCGTGGTGTTGCAGCAACGCAATTTGGTGTTGCAGCAACAGAAAAATTTCTGATAATTAAAATAAAACTCTTAACAGAGCAATACTTAGCAACACTAAAAACTGGTGTAAAAGCAACGTGCAAGAGGTGTAACAGCAACAGTAAACAAGCTAAACAATATACTTGTAAACAATAAACTTGTATTCATAAACAGTAAACACGCTGATACAAATTCGTCTTCTTCTTGACAACAAGAACACTTCAGTTCCACAAATCTATGCTTAAGAGCATCTTTCTCTTAACAGAGGGATTCACCAAGGAACGCTTATGTTCCACACACAAATAACATCTACCTCTTAACAGAGGGATTTCAACATGCCTGCTTCAGAGGCACTTCAATCTGTGTATAGTTGCAAATTAACACTGTTGTGACTGCACTGCTGTGCATTACAAATAAGAAAAATACTCTGTCTTAGTATTTCTGTCTCAGCACTGCTGTTTCAGTACTCTGTCTCAGCACTATGTTTCAGCAACTCTATCTCAGCACTGCTGTGCATAAAGCTTCATTCATGTGAGCTCGTGGTGCTGCACATTCTTTCTCAAAAACACAGAAATTACATTTTAGCACTGTTGTGCTATATTGCAGAGAGATTAACGTTGTTGCCGCACGCTCTTCTTCTATGCTGCTGCTCATTACATTTATAGGAAAATAAATATCTGAGTTTAATAATAAACTAAACAAAATATCTGCTGATATTTATCTGCATATTTATCGTAGAAGAGGCGGTGATGATTTTCATAGCAAAAACAAGTGGGTTGCAGGGGAATTAATTTCTGCACATTTAATGATCATTTAAAGTGCAAAATATCTGCAGCGACTTTGCGGCATCGAACAGGCTGGAACATCTACGGGAAATCAGATTTCTGTCCAATTGTTCATTGTTTGCAGTTGGAATTAAATTCCAACAATAAATACGATAGAAACTCAGTGGAAATCCTTGCCTGCAAATCTCTATCCCTTTGAAACTCTACTCAAATTTGACGGGATGAAACATACCAGCCGATACAGTTTGTGTATGTTCATGAAATTGCAGGCGTAGGGGTTTATATCATGGAGGTCAAAGGCAACATGTTTAACTATTTATATCTTGGAGGGAAAAGGAGACAATTTTGTTCGCGAAATTTGCGCTGGACATTTGAATTCTGTATTATTTGTCAATAATAAACAACCAGGAAAGTATACATTAGGGCTAGCCGTTACTTCAAATACTAGAAACCTCCGGTAGATATTAGGGTTTGTTGTTGCTTTTCTAAATCATTTTCATGCTAAATTTAATTTAATATTTGCATATAAATTTTAAACTATTTTGATGTAAATTATATTTTATATATTAACTTATAAAAATTTAAGTTAAATAAAAAAATAATATAAAAATATCAATCGAGTCAAAGTGAATAATTCCTTTTGTTGTAAATAAAATTTGATGAAATCAATTATATAAATAAAAAGTACACATTTATTAATATTCTGGTTTAAGTAAATATTGATTATTAAGATTGGGTTATATATATATATATATATATAATATTTTATTGTGTAATATCATATTTCGCACATGATTTTCGTCGGTCGCCGCACCACCGGCGGCGGCGTGGTGACGAAGCGTTTCAAAATTTGAAGGTAATAGTGATTGAGGCCACAATGGCAACCAATGTATTCAACTACAGTTACCACCATTTTCCGGTCGTCGAGCGCGACATCGATATCTTATAAATCCATACTCCTCTTCATCGTTCTTCACCACAAGTAGCAGCAAATATTCAATGTTAGAAGAGGAGGAATTTACCAGAAATACTTCTCTTTAATTGTGGTCAGAGGGAGACCAGCAAGGACGGTGAGGCCAAGAAGGGGGCTAGGGTTCGGTTCGGCACTGTCAACAGCGCTGAAGTGGCGTCTCTCGCATATGATCGTGCTGCTTTTATAATCCCCGGAAACTTGGTTTTAGTTAACTTCCCCGTTGCCCTCGTTTCCAATTCAGAGACTGGATCGGGCGAGATTCAGAAGAGGAAGAGAAGATGCGGTGGCCGTGGGAAGTTGGAGTGGAGGAGTGAAGGTCTTGTCGAGGATTTGCGATCCAAATTGTAAACGAAAGGAGAAATGGAGCGCGTGTTGGCTGGGGTTATGGTAACTTCAAAATCAAAATCACATGTCGCGATATCATCTCCATTTACCGGGTACTGTACGTTTCTCATCGCAATAGATAGGTAGGAATTTTCAGTGTTTGTTTTTAACCAGTGGAATGCGGCTTCATCTATAATTTTTAAGGTCCTCATACATGAGTGGTATCTCTCACAATATAATTATTATCATTATTGATTTAAGAACCAAACCGTGGATTATCATTAATATCACAGTTTAGGGTTTTCCATATTTATTAATGCCTATCATGCGGATTGTAGATTTTGATGTCAATACAAATTGTCTTGGATGATTATTATTATTATTTTCTTTGATATATTTTTTTTAAAAAATATTTATTAAACATCGAAAATAAAATAAACTTACAAAAAATCATAATTCATGAACTATTTATAACTGAAAAACTGGGGGATCATGAAATTGACCGTGTTTTGATAAACTCCAATGCCGTGGCCTCCGTTAAATTTGAAGATCCAAAGATGTAGACCCAATGAAAACAATTATAAACTAAAAATGTGTAGTAGTATAGTTTCCGATTATTTGATTAAATTTTAAGTAATTTATGGAAATCTTTGATAATTGATTAAATTATTATTTTTATAACATAATTTATAAATAATATATATTTTATTATAATTTTTAAATTAAATTTAAGAAAATTGTTAAGATGAATTATAATAAATATAATTCCCCGATGGGGCGGCACATCGAGAATATTCAGGGTCTCCGGAATGATGGATTGGCACTTGGCAAAATGCATGAGGGTTTTGGAGGGTTCGCTCTTCAGAGCTTATTCAACGAGGGTGGTTATGATATTAATGATGGTTTGTGTGGTTGTGGATAAGGTATCAAGAGAGTAGTTGGCAAACTATACATTGGTGTAAAGGAAAGACAAGTGAAATGGTGAGGTGTTTGTGACACTGTGGCTCATTCGCATAGTGGAGATCAAGGGGAAGCCTGTGAGGAGGGCTCATAGTCTTAGCCCAGAGAGTAAACCCAGTTTTTGCTACTGATTTCGCGTCAAGCATTCCATGGATCAAAAGCTTAGTGGTAAGGTCATACAGATTGTTCGGATACAGGGGAATGTTGGATATTCCCTTGCCAAATTTCACAGCTTCAATGTGTTCTTTGTGTGCAAAGGATCACTTGAGATAACATTGCGGGTTATATGTACTAGTAAAAAAGTAGAAGCTTGACATTAGACTTTTTGTTGATTAGTAATGGGGCATTTTTTTCAACTCAAGTGTATATGTTGGGTTAGTGTTCCAGTGCTTTGAATTTTTGGCATTAGCGTCAGTTCGTGCACTTGGACGAAAGTCAGATTTCCTAGAGGGTATGTGGCTGCATGGGTTATTGACCATGACTTTGAGAGAGTATGCATTCTGAGCCCTACAGGCCTTCAGATGCCTTCATAATTTTTGGATGTTTGGGGTCTTTACACTCTGGCATGGTTCACAATGGCATTTGGTCCTTGTGATGAATTGAGCAATAGCAAGGAGATGGTTCAGAAAATTTCTTGTTTGGCGTGGGAGGGGTGTTCTAAGGGAGTCCTAGTTGAGGGCAATTGGATCTTCCAAACGTAGGAGGTTTCAACGAACTGGATGTTCCAAACATGGGAGGTTTCAACTTGTTGGTGCAGTAGAATTTTCAGGGCAAGTTTCAAGAAAGTAAGGTAAGTTCGAGAAATGCATTTACAATGTGGTTGGCGACACAAAGGAAGGAGAGTGAAGGAGGATCCTAGTTGTCTGCGGCCATTGGCGTAATGCCATGGGGAGATGGTTGACTCGCTAGTGCATTTGACATCTCCCTCTAAGGGGTCGACCCCCTCTCTAGGCGGGGTTACTCGGCTTCTCCAAAAGATATATAATTCATTTAAATAATGAGACTGAGCTCAAGAGGAGGACCACCCTGATTTTTTTAGATCTTATGGATCATTTTCAAAGGAATATTTGAGTGATGCATGATAGACTAGTCAGCTTATGGAGGGATCATAGACACACACAGGAGCAGTTAGAGTGGTTGGGTTGGATTCTCACCTGACGCATGTGGAAGTTAACGTATGCTACTAATTCAAGCCACCTCACTCGGATATGCAACACCTTGTGCTGCTAAATCATTATAAATTTTAATGTTGGTTCATTTTCTCCCAGTTCTATTAGTGATTCAACATTTCTTACCTGTAGATGTATGTAAAAAATTGTTGTTATACAAGTTTTTGATGTACCATGACATGCATAGGTTGGTCAATAAATTTAGTAAGAGTGAGGCCAACAGATTTTTGAACTAGTATAAAAACAAATGTAACTTTTTGTAGAATAGAAACATTTTACGTATGGAATTTTTTTATGATTAATATAATTAAAATTAAGTTCAAACGTTTTTTTTCCCAAGCTAGGTTGAGTCTAGGTCAGGGACATCTTTGACGTTGGATCAAACAACAATATTCCATTGAATGGGATGCTATCAACAGGATTGTGCAAAGTGTGAAGCTTTGCCCACCAACATTGTGCAACACTTAGTGGAGCTTGGACACCCCTTGGGATAGTTTAATTCCCCCAAAGGTGGTTCTGATCCTCAACCCGTCCGTATGAGATATATGTGTTTGAGTGACTTGGTGGGGACTAAACCCCACACAAACCAATTGATCTACACCTCATGGGTAATAATTAAAACTAATTAACTTTAAAGCTGTTAAAATATTTTTTGATGAAATACTCTCTCTCTCTCTCTCTCTCTCTCTCTCTCTATATATAATATATATATATATATATATATTTAATTATTAATGAAAAAATATGTAATTCTAATGTATTGTAATATAGACAATTATAAAATCATAATCAGATTCTCTTCAAATTTCAAGATACTTGCCACACTACCAATCTTCTTGACCTTTTAAGTAGCAAGATTATGATGATCTAGGAACACTTCTCTCATTTTTTTTTAATAATGATCCGTTAGCTTCTTAATTTAGGATAAATCATATAGGTTTTAGTGGATGTTAATCATCATTATCATCATGAAAGAAGAAAAATACCATTCTTTTAAAAAATGGATCATCGACATCCATCAAGTGGATTTTCTAGCTGATCTCTACTACAATGGAGATCGCTGCTCTGATCGAAGTGTATTGAGCAACAAGTGTGAAAAACAACACATATGAAAAATATGGACTTGGAATCATTAAATTATAACCAACAAACTCATAGAAAAACTCAAAATTTTGGACAAAGTGTCCCTAGAAAAATATCATAGGGAAAACTTGTGTAAGAGGGAGATTATATTATTCTTAGATCTCTCAAAATATTTACAACAAAGAAATTCAATAGAATTAACAACAATTTATCTCAACCAATTTGCAGCCCATTTTTCTAAAATGTGTTCCACAAAAAATCTTTACAAAAAGAAATTCAATAAAATTAACAACAAATTATCTCAACCAATTTGCAACCCATTTTTCGAAATTTGTTCCACAAAAAATCCTTAAATTTTGTATCAAATTATGTCCAAAAATCCATATAGCCATACGATCACAACTCTTCCTCGATTTTTGTGCCTAGAAAGTAGCTCAAATAGACCTCAAAAAATGTGCCAAAACTACTTAAAAATAAGCCTTGATTTTTGTGCATAAACACTGTACTAAATTGACAATACTTGAAATAAATGTAATGTACATTTCTTTTGTACTTCTACCTCTGCATGGTACCTCTTCCTTAATTTGCATGCCACTTCTCTTGCTAGGAAAATAATGCTTAATTTCCTTGGAAAATGTGCCTCTTTGTCTTCGCATTCTCCTTAGCTTGACCTCCTCTGTTTGGCTCATATGTCTCTTACACCAAATAAAGAATAAACTCTCTTTGGGTCTCATGCTACTTAAAAAGCCAAATAATTGTCTTTTAACCTTCTAGAGCGAAATAAGTGTCTTTTTACCTTCCAGGGAACTTCCAAAATGAAAAGCTAAGATTCGATAACATTCACTTTATTTATAATCAACGTGTCGTGATCCAATAACTATGTTATAATCTTTCATTCACTTCACTTACAATGCACTTTATCTCATAATTTCCAATAACTATGTTATTATCTTTCTTTCACTTCACTTACAATACACTTTAACTCATAACTTTATATATCATAAAATTAATTTATTTCCTAAATTATTTAATATATTACGAAGAAAGTGTCTTTAATTGAACGAAAACATGCGTAATGGATTAATCACGCGTGGTATCGAAATTTTAGTGGAATTAAGGTTAGCTGAATAAACCTCTCGTTTTGATTCATCCCAACAATACATTCCCACTTAACACGTATCTCTGTATGCACGTGTTTTTACGAAAATTAAATTATTCTTGGGCTTTTCATCACCTCTTTTTCCCTAAACATTGTAAAATCATTTTCTGTATAATTTTAAATTAAAATCTATTTTTTTTTTCTAGAGTTTTTAAAAAGACGGATCGAATTGTTGCTACGGGTAAGTGATTTTCGAATTGTTGCTACGGGTAAGTGATTTTGGATCTAATTAATTTTTTTGAGATTTTAAAAAGATAGGATCGAATTGTCGCTGTGCGTAAGTCTTGTATATTAGAATTATGTTTGCAGAATTTAGATTAGAATTATGTTTGAAGAATTTAGATTTTTAAATAAATGAGTAAAACAAGATTGGATTTCAACATGAATTTTTTTTGTTGGGATTATATAAAAAAAAAATCAATTTCCAAAAAATTAACAAATTAATTTAAAAATCACTTATTTCACCAATTTGAAATCCATTTCATTCCACCCACTCCATCCATCCATTTCATTTTCCATCCCATATACATTCGTTTCATTCCTCTCCCCATCTGTATCTGTCATTCCCCATTTGCTTATTTTAGTTTCATTTCGTATCCAGTCGCAAAACAGTGGATATCCAAGATGACGAAGTGGAGATAGGGGATAATGAACACTTTCTTTCTTTACCAGTTGCAAATAAATACGACAGAAACTCAGTGGAAATCCTTGCCTGCAAATCTCTAACCCTTTGAAACTCTACTCAAATTTGACGGGATGAAACATACCAGCCAATACACTTTGTGTATGTTCATGAAATTGCAGGCGTCGTAGGGCTTTATATCATGGAGGTCAAAGGCGACATGTTTAGCTATTTATATCTTGGAGGGAAAAGGAGACAATTTTGTTCGCGAAATTTGCGGTGGACATTTGAATTCTGTATTATTTGTCAATAATAAACAACCAGGAAAGTATACATTAGGGCTAGCCGTTACTTCAAAGACTAGAAACCTCCCTTAGATATTAGGGTTTGTTGTTGCTTTTCTAAATCATTTTCATGCTAAATTTAATTTAATATTTGCTTATGAATTTTATACTATTTTTTATGTTAAATTATATTTATTATATATTAAGCCTTATAAAAAATTTAAGCTAAATAAAATAATATATTAAAAATATTCAATAGGAGTCAGACTGAATAAGTCTTTTGTTATTATTAAATAAATTTTGAATTTAATTAAATTTATATAAATAAAGAGTAAACATATTTATTAATATTCTGGTTTAAGTAAATATTGATTATTAAGATTGGGTTATATATATATATAATATTTTATTGTGTAATATCTAATTTCGCAGATGCACCGCCGGCGGAGGCGGCGTGACGAAGCGTTTCGAAATTTGAAGGTAATAGTGATTGAGGCCACAATGGCAACCAATGTCTTCAACTACATTTACCACCATTTTCTTATAAATCCATACTCCTCCTCTTCATCGTTCTTCACCACAAGTAGCAGCAAATATTCAATGTTAGAAGAGGAGGAATTTACCAGAAATGCTTCTCTTTAATGGTGGTCAGAGGGAGACCAGCAAGGACGTTGAGGCCAAGAAGGGGGCTAGTGGGACGTTGGAGCGGAGGAGTGGAGGTCTTGTCGAGGATTTGCGATCGTAAACGAAAGGAGAAATGGAGCGCGTGTTGGCTGGGGTTATGGTAACTTCAAAATCAAAATCACATGTCGCGATATCATCTCCATTTACCGGGTACTGTACGTTTCTCATCGCAATAGATAGGTAGGAATTTTCAGTGTTTGTTTTTAACCAGTGGCATACTGCTTCATCTATAATTTTTAAGGTCTTCATACATGAGTGTTATCTCTCACAATATAATTATTATCATTATTGATTTAAGAACCAAACCGTGGATTATCATTAATATCACAATTTAGGGTTTTCCATATTTATTAATGCCTATCATGCGGATTATAGTTTTTGATGTGAATACAAATTGTCTTGGATGATTATTATTATTATTTTCTTTGATATATTTTATTTAAAAAATTATTAAACATCAAAAATAAAATAAAGTTACAAAAAATCATAATTCATGAATTATTTATAACTGAAAAACTGGGGGATCATGAAATTGAGCGTGTTTTGATAAACTCCAATCCCGTGGCCTCCGTTAAATTTGAAGATCCAAAGATGTAGACCCAATAAAAAGAATTATAAACTAAAAATGTGTAGTAGTTTTTTTCCCGTATTATGTTTTTTATAAATTATAAGTAATTATGGATATATTGACAATTGATTAAATTATTTATTTTTATTAATCATATTTAAAAAATATATTTTATATAATTTTTAAATTAGATCTAAGAAAATGGTTAAGATGAATTATAATAAATATAATTCCCGGACGGGGCGGCACATCGAGAATATTCAGGGTCTCCGGAAGGGATTTGCGACCTCACGTCCAAGATTGTTAATTAATGCATGATGGATTGGCCAAATGCATGAGGGTTTTCGAGGGTTCGCTCTTCAGAGCTTATTCAACGAGGGTAGTTATGATATTAATGATTGTTTGTGTGGCTGTGTATATGTATCAAGAGAGTAGTTGGCAAACTATACATTGGTGTAAAAGGAAAGGTAAGTGAAATGGTGAAGTGGGTGTGACACGGTGGCTCATTCGCATAGTGGAGATCATGGGGAAGCCTGTGAGGAGGGCTCATAGTCTTAGACCAGAGAGTAAACTTAGTTTTTGCCACTAACTTCGCGTCAAGCATTCCATGGATCAAAAGTTTAGTGGTAAGGTCATACAGATTGTTGGGATACAGGGGAATGTTTGATATTCCCTTGCCAAATTTCACAGCTTCAATGTGTTCTTTGTGTGCAAAGGATCACTTGAGATAACATTGTGGGTTATATGTACTAGTACAAAAGTAGAAGCTTGATATTAGACTTTTTGTTGATTAGTAATGGGGCATTTTTTTCAACTCAAGTGTATATGTTGGGTTAGTGTTCGAGTGCTTTGAATTTTTGGCATTAGTGTCAGTTCGTGCACTTGGGCAAAAGTCAGATTTCCTAGAGGGGTATGTGGCTACATGGGTTATCGACCTAACGTGACTTTCAGAGAGTATGCATTCCGAGCCCTACATGCCCTAGATGCCTTCATAATTTTTGGATGTTTGGGGTCTTTACACTCTGGCATGGTTCACAATGGCATTTGTCCCTTGTGATGAATTGAGCAATAGCAAGGAGATGGTTTAGGAAATTTCTTGTTTGGCGTGGGAGGGGTTTTCTAAGGGAGTCCTTCTTGAGGGCAATTGGATCTTCCAAACGTAGGAGGTTTCAACGAATTGGATGTTCCAAACATGGGAGGTTTCAACTTGTTGGTGCAGTAGAATTTTCAGGGCAAGTTTCAAGAAAGTAAGGTAAGTTCAAGAAATGCATTTACAATGTGGTTGGTGACACAAAGGAAGGAGAGTGAAGGAGGATCCTCGTTGTATGCGGCCTCTGGCGTGATGCCATGGGGAGATGGTTGAATCGCTAGTGCATTTGACATTTCCCTTTAAGTGGTTGACCCCCTCTCTAGGCGGGGTTACTCGGCTTCTCGAAAAGATATATAATTCATTTAAATAATGAGACTGAGCTCAAGAGGAGGACCACCATGATTTTTTAGATCTTATGGATCATTTTAAAAGGAATATTTGAGTGATGCATGATAGACTAGTCAGCTTATGGAGGGATCATAGACACACACAGGAGCAGTTACAGTGGTTGGGTTGGATTCTCACCTGACGCATGTGGAAGTTAACGTATGCTACTAATTCAAGCCACCTCACTCGGATCTGCAACACCTTGTCCTACTAAATCATGATAAATTTTAATGCTGGTTCGTTTTCTCCCAGTTCTATTAGTGATTCAACATTTCTTACCTGTAGATGTATGTAAAAATTATTGTTATACAAGTTTTTGATGTACCATGACATGCATAGGTTGGTCAATAAATCTAGTAAGAGTGAGGCCAACAGATTTTTGATCTAGTATAAAAACAAATGTAACTTTTTGTAGAATAGAAACATTTTATGTATGGAATTTTTTAATGATTAATATAATTAAAATTAAGTTCAATCATTTTTTTTCCCGAGCTAGGTTGAGTCTAGGTCAGGGACATCTTTAATGTTGGATCAAACAACAATATTCCATTGAATGGGATGCTATCAACATGATTGTGCAAAGTGTGAAGCTTTGCCCACCAACATTGTGCAACACTTAGTGGAGCTTGGACACCCCTTGGGATAGTTTAATTCCCCCAAAGGTGGTTCTAATCCTCAACCCGTCCGTATGAGATAGATGTGTTTGAGTGACTTGGTGGGGACTAAACCCCACACAAACCAATTGATCTACAGCTCATGGGTAATAATTAAAGCTAATTAACTTTAAAGTTGTTAAAATATTTTTTGATGAAATACTCTCTCTCTCTCTCTCTCTCTCTCTCTCTCTCTCTCTATAAAGCCGGAGTACATAAGGTATTATATATAGATTATATTACATACATACATACATAAACATACAATCATATACATAATATATATATATAATTATATATATAACTATATATATAGATATAAAATATATATATTATATATATATATTTATTTTAATTATTAATGAAAATAAATCGTAATTTCTAATGTATTGTAATATAGAACATTATATCAAATCAGATTCTTCTCAAATTTCAAGATACAGCCACACTTACCAATCTTCTTGACCTTTTAATTAGCAAGATTATGATGATCTAGGAACACTTCTCTCATTTTTTTTTTTAATATTGATCCCTTACCTTCTTAATTTAGGATAAATCATATAGGTTTTAGTGGATGTTAATCATCATTATCATCATGAAAAAAGAAAAATACCATTCTTTTAAAAAATGGATCAAGAATAAGAATCTGCCTTGGTTGCATTTTCTCACTACAAAGGAGTAGAAGATATAAGTTTCTTTCAACTTTCTTCCAAGAGTGGTCTCAGAATCATTTCTATATCATTTAAAAGGATGAGTCTAGAGCCTTTAGTGAAGAATACCTATGAACTATATTATTGTAATCTAAGTAGACTAGTAAATTTCACAATTTTAATTTAATTTATGCTCTTAATATTCATACTTTCTATATCCTTAAATTGCAAAAGCTTTGTGTTTTCAAAAAATTTAAGCTCATCCACATGTAGATTACAGTGAAATTTCAGTAATAAAATGATTTATGTATGTCATCAAGTCAAATAAAATCATGGGAGACATATGTTCTATCCTATACATGAAGAATTTTGTGCAAAGTATGATAACCATTGAATTATGGAGATAATTAAAGAAAGAGACTTGTTTTACATTAAGATTGTAGTCATTCTAGTAAACTTGTAAACAATTTAGGAAAATGCTTTGGTAAAAATGGGGACATAAGATATTCTTATTTTCATTCTCATGAGTGGCACAAGGAATGAAGAGTTTTTCTGTGAGCAAAGTACGACATCAAGTTAGTCTCTCCTCAACATTGTGGACCAAACATATAATTTTATATAAAATTCCAATAATTTTCACCCAATTGGATTCTACCAACATTTATATTTATTAATTTGATATCACTTTCCAAATTGATGTACTTCACACTAAAACATAAGTGGGGATTTTAAGACAATATTTAAGACAATTTTTGGGTAAATTGTCTTAACTTGAGACAAAAGAAAACTTGTGTATTGTCTTACATATTCTCTTTAAGTGAGTGTGTCAAATTAAATTGTCCTATAATTAAATTTTCTTAAAATATTGTCTTTATAAAGACAATATATAACACAAACATTTTTGTCTCTCTAGAGACAATTCCAGTTTTGTCACTCTAGAGATAATAGTTGGGATTTAAGACATATTATCTTTAACAAGGCAATATGTTTAATCCTAACTATTGTCTCTCTAGAGACAATAAAAAATTACATTCAAAGATAATACAACATCACTTTTGTCTCATTCGAGACAATAAAATAATGAATCTAGAAAATATCTCACCATTGAAATAAACCAATATTAAAAGTACTTAATTAAAAATAAATTACAATATGACTAATTAATTCATATTAGGGCACAATGGAATCTAACCACCAACCTCCTGCTTTTGACGCATAAGCTCTTCCATTGAGCTAGCACCCTTTAACAATTATGTGAGAGTTATGATAGTCCCTGAGATTGCATATATAGGCATTGATTTTAAAACTAGCCATTGCATTGAGAGGTGCAAAGGAATGTCGATAGAAGTGGGAGTGTGGAAGCCAATGAGCAAGTGAAAAATATGGAAAGTGAAATAAAATCGAAATTTGAGTTTCTATATATCTTTTAAAGCATGTATCAAGGAGGTTAAATTTAAGAAGAAAGTTACACTAACATAAATATCCCAGAACATTGGAAATCTTTATAGACACAAAGTGTATCAACGTCTTATAAAATCCCCAAAAAATGGAAATTTTGTAGAGATGTTACACCAATCGAAAGGACAAAGGAAATCATGTGTTTACTAATGTTGGGGATGTCCAATCCCTCATGATCACTTGGTAATATGCAATGACAAAAACTTAGAGACATGATATCAATATTTTTTACCCCACCTTGCTTGCCCAATAAATTTTTGGGAGTACCTGTTCCAGCATTTTATAGACTACTTGAGAAGAAAAAACCACAGAAACCAATGTGACCCACTGCTAGAAATTTTTCAACAATTGCAATCTTCTTGGATTACACTAATCTTGAATTTTTCATTTTTAAAACTTTGCTATTATCCATCTCCAATAATCAACAATTGAAAGACTATTTACCGAAGGACCTACCCAAATAAGAAATAGTCTCCCTGAGATTCATAATCTTTCATTTTGATTCATCCAAGTAGGGGATTCATCTTGGCCAAAACGAAACCTTGTTTTTCCTTTCTAACAACTTCTCTGTCTCCTTTTGCAAAAGTGTTGGAGCAAAAATTAGTACCCTCAATAAATTGTTGAATCAACGAATGTGTTGAATCTGAGGCATCTACAAAGTGGAAATTTGGGTATATTACAATACATATCCTGAAATTTGATATGATATGAATAACTTATATAAGAGAAATAATGAAAATATTTTACAAGTGAAGTTTCCATTGTTGAATGTCAATTCTTCAACACCTGTATTAGAGGTAAAAATACTTAGATATTTTTTCCAAAGAAAATTTAATACTCAAATAATGAGGCGGAGATTGCAAGTTACATTTAAAATGGCATTCATCACTCATTCTAGCCACTAAAATGGTCTATATATCAATGCATGTTTTGTACATAGTAAAAGTAGTCAGCATTTAGGACCTCTTTCTAGTGGACAAAGACAAATTCTTGGACTAGCTATACTAAAACATCCTAGAATATTTCTGCAAAATTAAAACCACATTGAGAAGCAAAGAGATTACATGTACCTTGAATCATATAATGGAACTAATTTATATTTATTCAGAATTAAAAGCACAGTGAGAAGCAAAGAGATTGCATGTACCTTCAATCATATAATGGAACTAATTTCTAATTAAAATCTTTCCGAGCAAAAATATTAATATAAAAGAAGGCTTGCAGTATGTGACATTGTCTGGAATTTCGCATGGATGGTTCAACAAGGTCATTCATGGATTTTTATGTTAATAAATACAAGTGTCAAATGAAGCAATAGGATTCTCTACTCACAGTTTAAGGTTTTGCAAAGTTCTTTTCATTCCTTAGACCGATTCTTCTAGGGGTGAAATTTGTGGATTAGAATCTACATCACACAGACCTAAGCCAAAAGCTAGAGTTTCTTCTTGAAGGTGTACTTTTGAATAGAAGACAATTATATGCATGTGATTTGACCAAAATGGCACCAAGATTCACGTCCACAATATCTTGAAATATCTATTTGGGATTTCTCAACCTTGTGGTTGAAGCCATTTTTGGCATGCCATATGTAACATCAGATGTAATTATTTGTTGCAACTATTTATAAGACACATGGCAATGAATACTTCTAACCACTAGGATAGCGGGTCTCTACCTGGGTTGAGCTTAGTAGTGAATGCATTTATTCAAGCCATCTCCCTCATCATTTATGTCCCACGACACTCATTGGCTTGATCTGGCCCTGATTAGCCTGCCAACACTACCATAAGCCCTAAGATGCCCTTAATGATGAAGTCTAGGCCTGATTTCAAACTTTTTAATCCATCTTTTGAGGAGCTAAAAACTAAAATTCCTCTATCTAATAGCGATGAGAACAATGGTTCAACTCAAGGCACCTAATATGTTCATCCGCAAGGTTTCACATGAGATAACAACTAGGTCCCCAACGAAAAACATTTTTTTCTCCAGATATGTTGAATTGCTCAACTCTCTTATCTTGTTTGCATGGAGTTCCCTGGCTCGCCCATGTAGTTGTTACCATTACTTAAGTGTATTTTCACACCCACTGGTATTTTATTTTCCATGATCTTCTTCACATTTTAGCCCTAGAACTTAGAGGATCTAGCTCAATGTTGTTGGGAGCGGGTAGTGGAAGTGAGAAGTGCAATATTCAAAAATCTTTTGAGAGCAAGGAGGGAAGCAATAAGTGCAAGTTTCAAAAAGATTGTGTGGCTTAGGAAAATACCTATAAAATTTTCAAGAGAAACAGGTACATTATACTCTTTTGGTTGACAATACTTCTGTAGTAAAGTTGGCCAAGAATCCTCGATTCCATGAGTGAACCAAGCACATCAATACCAAGTACCATCTGATTCAATATCATCTAGAAGAACAAAACTATTCGTTTGAGACATTGATCCTCAAATGAGAAAGTTGCAAACATCTTCACCAAAGCACTTGCAAGAGAAAATTTTTAAATGTTGAGAACGATGCATGGACTCACAAAAAACCCCTTCGAATTAAGGGGGAAATGTTAGATACTAGTCCTTAGGGATTGATGTACATTGTAAATAACTTTGTAAGTATTAATCTAAGAGAAATATGAAGGGTCATAGGTGAATAAGAAGAGTGATTTGGAGCTCTTAGAAGATGAAACCAAAGGTCAATTCCTTTTGTATATATGCATGCTATGAGTTGAAGAAATTCATTAAACTCAATTTCGAGTATTACCATACAATATTTTTAGAAGGAAAGTCAGAACAATTCGGGTGTATAAACAGCTATTAGGTAGGACAAAGTAAGCAGGTTTGTCTCCAGATGATTCTGATGACATGGATTTCATACACACTTAACTCAAAAAATTCCACAATTTCTGCATTCACTCCAAATAGGAAGCAATATAAAGGGTCATTGTCTCAATGATTTTTTTTTTACATAATCCAATGTATTTTTGAGCTATAGTCGAATAGCAAATAAGAATGCAAATGTTCAATGGAATTTATGTCATTATATTGGATCTAAAAGGTTTACTAAGTCAATTATTATGCATTCCAAGGGAAGATATTCTGACCAAAAATATTCTAGTATCATTGTCACTTCTATGGCTACAAAGCATAGTGTGTCTAAAAGTTAGAACATATTTGTGTTTAAACTCTAGAATACATATTGTGTAATTTAGTTTTGTAGAAAACACTATAGAAGGAGTGTAGAAAATGTTTATAATAAAACATCTTGTCATTTCTAATATGTCTACAAATATTACAGTGTTTGGAAAAAATAGAAGATAAATTCTTTGGGAGAAGCAGATCATTTACGCATGAGACATTTGAAACAAACAAATGTCTCTTATTTTTTTTAATTTTGTGGAAAAACCTATGAGCAGTTTTGAAACCAAAGTTTCGGACTAGCTTAGTGAGTCCATCATGAGGGCAATGAGATTTATATTTGAGAGGAGAGAGCGTATTACAGAGCTTATTAATAGTTATTGAGAAATATTTTTGTGTCTTCTTCTGTAGATCGGCCTACAAATAATTAAATTTAATAATAAAAATTTATTTATT
>APFE031279544.1:11064-30854 GCA_000404065.3 Pinus taeda | reverse complement strand
CTTGTAAGAAAACTATAACTGCTAAACAAACTGCTGAATTATTTTTTCATCATGTATGGATTCACTTTGGTTTGCCTACTTCCATTATTAGTGACAGGGATTCTAGATTTGTGGGGAATTTTTGGTCCAACCTATGGGAGATGATGGACACAAAGTTGAATAAAAGTACTGCTTTCCATCCGCAAACAGATGGACAAACTGAAGTTGTGAACAGAACCATTGTGCACCTCTTGAGAGGTTATTGCAGCAAGCATCCCAAGCTTTGGGATGAACATTTGCACTACATACAGCATGCTTACAACCATGCCAAGCACTCTTCCACAAACACCTCACCGTTTGAAGCTTGTTTTGGTTACTTGCCAAAATCACCTCTTGATTTCATTATTGAGAGAGACGTTGCCATTGAGGGACATAGTGATATTGACAAAGCTCGTTCATTCATTCAAAGAATTCAACAAATACATCAGCAAATTCAAGAACAGCTTGAGAAGAGTCAAGGCAAGTACAAGGAAAGACACGACAAGCATAAGTCGATCACAAGTTTCAAGAAGGGGATGAGGTATGGCTGTACATTGGTAAGGAAAGGATGCAAGGAGAAGGTAAAAAGTTGAAGCCTATTTGTTATGGTCCATTCAAAATCCTCAAGAAGGTTGGAAATAATGATTTTCAATTAGATTTGCCTTCCTACATGCAAATGTATTCTGTTGTTAATGTGGAGAACTTACGTTTGTATGAACCTCCTTTGATCGCTGATCATGAAAGCATTGTTCAGCTACCATCTATAGAAGATTTCTCGCCAGAATTCTTAGATGAGCTGAAAGAAGATACAATCCTTGACAGAAGGACACGCACTTCAAGGAGGGGAAATGTAGATTATGTTCGGGTTGGTTTCAAAGGTAGCAAATTGAACAAGGCAAAGTGGATGGAGGTGGACAGAGTGAGGGTGTTGTACCATCACCTCTTTAACAGGTAGTGGAAGGCTTTTGGGGTCCAAAAGCTTCCCAATGGGGAGGCTTGATCAGGGGCTCATGTCCCAAGTTTCGTAAAATTCTCAAACACGAAAGTGCTCCAAATTGGCTCAAACCTGAACGACCAGATAGAGCTCGTCCTCCTGATTTCGGTGCTGCAAACAGTTCAAAAAACGATGGTCATATGAGAAAGTTATGACAAAAACAAAATCGTCCAATAACCCTTAATTTTTGAATTTTCAAAAAAAATTAAAAAAGAATATTCCACAGAATATTCCTTGGAATATTCCATGAAATATTCCTTGGAATATTCCATGAAATATTCCTTTTGGGCAAGCCAATCAGAAGCTGCCACGTGGCAAGCTCAGAAGCCACCACGTGGCAAGGTGACGTCAACAGCGTATTTCAAAAGTTTTGTTGGTCGGAGTGTGGTTTGAACACACGACCTATGTTCTACCACCTCCACGCTTTACCGTTAGGCCCTTGAGGTGCTTCTTGCTACATGGGCAAAGAAAAGTGTATAAGAATTTCAAATTTGGTTTGGGCGTGGCCCTAAGGGGGCCAGCCCCTAACGGCCAGCCCCCATATCATGCGACCACCGCCAAGAACCAAGGCCTTAACACCCAAACGAGCGGCGGTAAATCCCGTAACGGTTATGAAACGTGGTCATATGTGGATTTTTGGGTCCAACAAATAGTTCAATTGAGAGTTAACTAACCACTTTGCACGTAATCCGAGGTAGAACCACCGAACCATCAAACTGTTCACATGCACCATTAACACAATCCATTAATCGGTGGTCAAACTGGCGGAGAATTTGGTGAAGCGCTCCAAAATTGGCGGAATTGCCAAAATGTCGGGGTTAGCTGGACACTAACTACAGTTAGCTGGAGTTTTTGTAGGGGTAGCTGGCAGTTGGGAGTAAATGCCCATAACTTTGGCTAGGAAAGGCGGTTTTGGACGATTTTTTTTTTTTTAATTTGGGTATTTTCAACCTTCTAAAGCCATTGGCATAGGTATTATAGAATTCGGAGGTCATTTGCAGAGGTTTTGGAGCCGTGGAAGTTCTAGGAGCCACTAGGGCCCAGTATTGTGAGAACTGTATAGGGTTGCAGGTATCAATTGGAGGTAAACCAGCAGTCAATCCTAAAGGATTCAAGTGTTCTGAATCCATTTTTACAGTCTTTTCCACCTGTAGAGACTTCTATTCAGCTGTATATTCATTTTGAGCATTTGATTAAAACGAGGACAGTCCCATTTGGGAGCCTTGGACCCAGCAGACGTAGCCCAGGAAGGGTGAACTGCTTCATCAACTTCTTTTGCATCTGTGGTTGATTTATTTTGCAGAACAAATTCATTTTAATGTGTTATAAAGTAAAAGGAAATAATTTTGCTATGCTTAAATGGATCATGAACAGCTGAAAATTTCATTTGTTTCTTTACTGCAAGACATGGGCACCTTTTAAACATGTTTATTACTGAATTGAATACCTTGCAAACCATTTACAAGTAGTTTCAAATTCAGATCAATCGCCTAGATTTGTTGGGCCATTCACGATCCTAGAGAGGATTGGAACAGTTGCTTACAAGCTCGAGCTGCCATTCCATCTAAGAAGGATGCATAATGTGTTTCATGTTTCTATGCTTAGAAAATATGTACCCGACCCGTCCCATGTTTTGAAATTTGAAAAATTGTAGGTTTCCGAGGAAGGAGTCCTTCAAGTCGAACCATTCTGTATACTAGACCGTCGGGTTCGTCGACTCAGGAACTGTGATTTTGAGCAAGTCAAGGTCCAATAGGACCAATATAGCCCAAGGTCAGCTACCTGGGAAGATGCAACTGTTATTTTTCAAGACTTTCCTTATTTACTTGATTAAATTATGTGGAAATGCTTACTTAGTTAACACAGGTACTTCACTAATATGATATAATGATGCACATATGGTTCTTATAATAATGTATCCTTATGGTTTTGCATAGGATTTATGATGCTACAATATGAGGTTATTTACATGTGGTTCATATATTATGTAAAGTCATGATATATCTTGATGCAATATGTTCATATCATAATTTAAATGGTGAAGAATGTAATAGTTGCACATAAATGTCATGCATGAGCACGCACTTTGTTATTAATAATGATAAATATTTTCATGACAACATAAAAGACTTGGCATGTGGATTATTTTCTATGATACTATGATGATGTAGCGAATGCATTGTTGCATGTTGAGCTGTATTGATCAACAGGACTACACATTGGGCTGTGAGGGCTAGTTTATTTTATGATCTTGTGCGAGCCCATAGGCATGAGGGAGAATAAGTAATACCATATGGGCTAGGGACAAAACTCAATCAACACTACATATGCCAGTGGTTCCTTTGTCTTGTGTATAGCTCTTGATGGATAGCTCTTGAAGAGCTATGGGACCATCTTCAGGAGGCCAAGTGCCTGATGTTCCAGGCTAGGTGCCTGTTATTGGATTGGGATTCCGAAGTCTGGAAGGGATGTAAAGGACTTCGATGCCTGGGGCTGTGCGCCTTAGAAGTTGTGGAGGGAGTGGGCCAGCCTTGCGAGATGCCCGGGGTCATTGAGTACTGGACTGGATGCCTGCCTTGGGGCAGATGAGGTCTGAGTCAGGTGCGAGCCTTGGGGCCAACCTTGGACTAGGATACAGACCGGGTCAGGCCTATGCCTGGTGCCGAAAGTGGGAAAAAGGACAGAGATTCCTTGATATTTCCTAGGGTGTTGGGGACTTTCAATGCCTGCTAGTTATACTAGTTCAATAGAGGGTGTTGGCAACATGAAGAAAATTAAATAATAAATAAATATAAAATATTAAATAAAAAAATTCACTTAACTTCGGGACAAAGTTCCTTAAAGTGGAAGAATATGTAAATCCCAACAATAAATAAATAAAAAATAATAATTAATAATATAATAAAAAATAAATAATAAATAATACAAAAAAAATTAATGATGATATATAAATAAAAATAATAATAAATAATCACTTAATAATAAATAATAAAAATAATAAATCATAAATAATAAATGAGATAAAATATAATACAAAGAAAAAATAAATAATAAAAATAAAAATAGTAATAAACTTAGATAAGATTAAATAGAAATAAAACAAGAAAACTATCAAAAAGAAGGAAATAAAACAAGAAAGCTAAAAATCAAAAGAAAAGTAAGAAATAAAACAAGAAAGCTAAAAATCAAAAGAAAGTTGCATGTAGACTCATGGAGTGTGTGCATGTGGTTCCCCTTCCAATGTTTGTTCTATTTAATAGATTGGAGGAAGATGAGAGGTGGGCTGGCATTTCATCATTCCGAGATTCTATCTTTCATTCTCTTGGGAGAATGGTGTTCTAAGACTTAGGAGTCATTGGCAGTAGTATGTTGATTGAGGGCTCGGGAGTGGCCAGTTGTAGCAGAATCCTTGCACAATTGAGCCTACGGTTGGGTGGAGAGTCATCCCCAAAACCTGATTGTCATCCGGCAGACTTCGTTCATAGGTAATATAGGTATGAGCTCATTTGTCTTTATATGTTTTTCATTAAGAAATTAATTCTATTTTTAATTTGTACTGTTACAAGGCTATTTATTCCATTCCATATTATTTTTGGGTTTGTATTTTGTTGTGTTAAATCTTATACATGAGGTTTCATTCAACATAATATTAGTGAAACATAATCATTTCAAATTAGTGTGCATCTAGTGACATCAAAGAATACCAAAAGGGTTTTATCTATGATGTTTTCCTTGTAATTTTCATTATATTTTCAAGGAAATTTTTGGGGTTCGAAAGTGATTGCTCCTAAAGTTATTTGAAGTTCTTATTACATTATTTTTCAAATTTACAAATTAAGTAAAAGTCAAACACTACTGTCACAAACTAATTACAATATACCCTTGTATAATAAATAACTTTAGTCTAAAATAACAATTATATTCAAAAGTTTATTGAAATAATAAACATATTCAAAAGTTTATTACTGTTATCCTATCAATTTTACCATGTTTAGGCTATTAATGTATTTGCTTTGTGTAGATAATAGGGAATGAAGGTGGCTAATGTGGCTTTGTATCATAGTATTTGTTAGGCATTGAAGGCACTATCTAGAATTCTACTAATAACAAATAATGTTCTAGCTACACATGACTAAAGAAGTTGCTAATAAAAACCATGGATCAAAGAAAATTATAGTATTGTAACTATATTAAAATGCATATGTACTCTACTAAATGTGTCAATTTAAGCGAAGGATATTACACTGAAGCAACTGAAAATGCAATAAGCTTCAATTCCTATAACAACTTATCTTGGATTAAAGATTCCAAGTAGAGATAGATACGAGAAATTACTATGGCATGTTTACCTTTGACACTCATTCAATGTTCTTTGCATTTGAACAAAGATATTGTACACAACAACAACAACATTTGCAGCAATTAAAGTTGCATCTAATCCACCTGTGACGAAATTTGCATTTAAAGTGCTAATCTCTTGTTATCTTCTTTAATTTATCTCCACAATCCAGTTTCTAATTATCAACCTCTTCCTCTTTTATGAGTTGTCGAAGCAATTTTGATGATTTCTCAACAACACATTCCATGATTCAAAATTATTTCCTAGCATTGCCTTTGTCGATTAATGAATTAGTGCAAATGTAAATATCTAAAAATATTTGAAAGAGATTATAATTATTATTAAGTGCTCAGACATTAAATGGTATTAATTATCACCCCTTTGAATAGCAAAGGTTGTAGGATTCTCTAAACATGGAGAAAATCACACATAACCCTTATACTAGGTTGTAGAATACACCTCTGGATTCAATGATAAGGATAAAAACCTAAACATGCCACATGATCAGTTGCATAATGATATTATAAACACACATACATAATTAGGGTTGTATTTAAGGTTTTGATTTTTTTAATTTTTTCTTGTTATTTTATTTAATTAAAAGAACCAATAAATTTCTTCATTTTTATTGAGAAGGTCTGAGGTATAGTTGGAGGGAAAACCCCATATTTTTAAGCCTAATTCATTTGTCCACAAACATATTAAGTAGATTAACATAATTTCAAATTTGGGCTAGCTCTAATTATTGATTAGAAAAAAGTTTTTGTTATGGGATGTTCACCATTTGGTTTAGATTTACTTTGATGGATTGAAATTTCCAACTTATATTAGTATTAATGTTGTTGGAGATAAATGGTCACTTCTCAACTTATTTATTTTACTATAAAAAAAATTAATCTAATAAATTTATGGCTCTTTGTTGTTATTAGTTTAAATATAATAAGTCATTATTTCTATTGAGTGAAATTACATTAAAATGGAGTAGTCTAATTTTTAGATGAAATGACCTTTTTTAGCAGTATACGTTCATACAATTTCAAGCAAGATTGTGAATTTTCATTGTTTAAAATAAATTTTTGAATGCATAAATGGATTCAATACCCTAGAAAACCATTGGGAAACTCAAATTCTATGGATTAAACAACTTAAATTATGTTTTTTAAAATCTCTATCGAATTTTGGTTAAAATTAACTATAAAAAAAATACCTTGGAAAAGGTCATGTGGTTTACTAGTCACGCTAGGCACATTAAAATCTATAAAAAATGAATAATTAGAGATATATGATTAAGATATATTAAATTGGATTCAAACTTAATATTAAATCAAATTATTTTAACAAACTTCTCTACAAACCATACAAATCCAACACCACCATTGTTACCACAGTAGCTTGGAAGTTGTGTTACAAGTCACCCACAAGTAAAAGATGAGATTTATTAAATAGTGGCAACAAGTTTATCTTCTATCAATATGCTAGGATATTATTTGTATATATTTCTATGAGGTTGCCATGTGAAGTATTGAGGAAGTTATGTATACTCTATAGCCATAACATTTTGTTTTCCTTTCCTTGCTATTACTTCCTTTGATGATCATGACATGGCACAAAGGACCGTAAAAGCAACCTCACCCCAATTGCATATTTTCATTCAATGTATCTATCTGCAAGTAAGAGAAATCCTGGAATGGTACGAATATTTCTAGTAACAAAGATTAGGTGTGGCTACTACATTAGATTTGCCTAGTCCTCCTCCACAAACATTTAATGTTTCTCTAAAGTCATTTCCTTCTCTTTGTATATTACTTTACAGGATCTATTTCTTGATCTAAGTTCTTAACTCGAGTCCTCAACCTAAATATAACTTATGTACAAGTTTCTATGTAAGTAGACAAGTGTGATTATGTCATTTAGGACTCTACACCCTCCTCCAACATTACAAGGCATCATTGGTGAATAAGAAAACTTTCATGTAACCATCACCATGAAGAAAGTTAACAAGCTCCATAGATCTCAAATGCTTCAAATAATAATGTTACGTGACTATACGTACAAAGGTTTGACAATGAAAACTTTGATGTAACCATCACCATGAAGAAAGTTAGCAAGCTCCATAGATCTCAAATGCTTCAATGAATAATGTTACATGACTATGTATACAAAGGTTTGACAATTAACCAGCAAGTTATTTCCAATATGTTTATTAACTCCAAGTGTCATCTATACACCAAACACTCCATGTCATATGCAACACTCTTAAATATAATCAAAACTTTTTTAAAATAATTATAAATACTTATAATGCACAAAAATAAATGATAAACAACAATATGAGTATCTTTATTATATTAAACAAGAAAATCTTATATTAAATATAATTTCTCATTAAATATAATCATAAAGATTAATATTATATATTAACATAATTGTTAATTATAATTTTAAATATTCTTAAAAGTCAACTATACACCTTCTTATTGAATTAAAAAAACAATTATCAACAAAAATTGGTAGCTATTAACCACATATAATATATATATATATACCACAAATTCTAAATACTCACATTCCACTTCCGAATTTTAAATTTGTTATGGACCATCTTGTCTCATTTGAAAAGGAATAGTTATTAATTAATATGTATTCAAAGTCAACCAAATCTCAATTTCTAACTTAACAAGAAAATGGTAAAAAAGGAAAATCGCTTCGATAGACTCATCCTTTATTCAATTCCAATAACTTGAAATGTAACAAAAAGCCATTTTCTGTATACCATGGTTGATCGGGCCATGCTGAGCTGCTTTCGAAATACTAAACTATTGTTTCCCGCCAATTTCGAATCCCGAGACGCTTCGAATCTGTGTCACCGCACTCTATTTCCAAATCCTCTGGCATTGCATTCGTCATCATGCAAAATCATGTAATGCAATCCCGAGTGACAACAACATACACAATCAAACTTTAACCTTAACAGCTGCAAATTCTATAAGGCCTTTCAAAAAAATTCGTCGCATGCAAATATCATGAACAAACCTACAACGAGTTTAGCAGGGATGTTAAATGTTTGAATCAGTAACCCGGAATAGCGGGGGGTCCAGAGAAGAGTCGTGAAACATGAAAAATAGTACAAACGCAAATATGTGTGGGGATGTAAAAGAGTGAAAAAGGAAAAATCAAAATCAACAAAGGTTTTTTTTCCAGAACGAAAGAAACGCTATGTAAGAAAGTCAAAATCATGAGCCGCATGACATGGAATTTTTGGAAATCACTGAAATCAAGGGCACAAACCAATTCAGTTCTAAGTTTACTATAGAATGTAATGTACAAAATCATGAGTTGTATGTCACACTGTTTTTGGAAATGTCTGAATCAGGGATAGAAACGAGTTCAAAATCTACTGAGAAATACAATGCACTATAACATTATGAGTTATAGAAGAGCAAAAATAAGGCAGAAAATAGAAGTAAAAGAAGAAAAAACGGGTAGCTCATACAGCTATCCTAATTTACCATTGGTCCATGGCTAGAAACTTTGACAATCTTAATGGTCTATTGATAATAAAAAATCCTCAAACACTGATGTGTCCAATTTTATGTCCTTCACCATTGAAGGAAAGACTGGAAATGGATCTTTCGGGGAACAGTCTTGCATCCAATATTGGATAGAGTGTAAATATATCGCTCTCAAGAACCTACCATGAGAGGGCCAAATAAACAGCCTTTCTAATATCTCGCATCATATTTCTCCACATTTAAGTCAAAAACAATATAATCTACTAAAAATTAAAAAAATGCAAATCATTATTTCCACCACATGGCTTAGTTCTGTCCTCAAGGCTGAAACCTGCAAATCTTCTAGGCCCGAAGTTTGTAACAATTAGGTTCTGCATCTATCTATATTTGAGTTCTGTAACTTCCCTCTAGTTCGAGGTCAACAACTAACCTGAGTTCTGAAGTCTCTAACAATGCAATATATCTGAGTTTTATGTTTGCAAATTGTGTTACAAGGGACCAGGACTATAGCAAATATAGAGTCGAAGTTTATAGTACCACAAGGGCGAGGACTATGGTTCTATAGCGGCCGAGCACTAAGGTAGACTATGGCTCTGCAAGGTCAAAAGTAGTGGCTCCACAAAATATACGGCGGAATATATGTCAATCAGAAAATAAATAACTTGCCAGGGATCAGAATCAACGGATTTGTTATGGAAAATCTAAGAAATGCTCCAGCATTGAATATCTAGGCTGGTGGAAGGAAAATTTGAATTACTACCAAGAAAAGTATGAGAACAGGCCAGAAAAATACCTCCAATGACGAGGTATGAGCACCACCCCAAGTCCTCTGAAATATAGAGTGCAAGTGCCACCAGGGCGGGGAAGGATAGAACTGTGAGAAAAGAAAATAAGTCACAGCGCCAATATCAGATCCATCCCCAAAAAAATAACTCAAGGTCGTGTCGCATCAGCTAGACCAACAATTCTTGTGAATATCATGGAGAAGACTGGCACTTATTGAAAAATTCCAACCAAAGTAATAATACAAAGACTCCCCACCAAGAAAAACCAGCGTCCGCAAATCGCCAAGAAAACCCAACACCATGGACTGAACAATGCAAAAAGGTGCAAACCTCTCGGGAACAAGAAAACACCACGATCGGAAAGAAAATTCTTAACAACAGCAACAACACCAATATCCCAAGCACTTCCACCACTTACAGCCGCTTACAGCAGCACCGAAATATAATATCTTTAAAAGGGCGAGAGATGTTAAACAACGCTAGCCATTTCTGCCAAAGGTAAACTAATATATTACTGGTCCTGTGGCACCCCAGTCTCAATATCGACCCCTAGACACAGAAAATTGTGAAGATTTTCCCCCTCAAACATGAGGGTGCTTCCATGGATTCCACTAGTGAGTAGCAATAATAAAAAATAAGATGTATAGAGTCATAATAAATATGAGTGAAATTAGTTTTAAGAGGGGAATTGTTACAGGTCTATTTGGGCACATCACTCTCGTCAACCAGATCAGTACAATTAGGGCTCATCAAACCCTAATTTAGTTGCTACATGCCCTAGACAAGTCATCAAATTGAATGTCTTCATCCATGAAAGTTTCCTACCTTGAAACCCTGCTGAAATGCTTCCTTGGGACACCAGCGCATCCTTGGTTAGGGGTAACTACGCTGCAGAGCAGGTAGGCCCATTCATGCCTACACCGCAGTGCACTTAGACCCTCATTGACCTGCGTTGCGCGAGAATGAGCGAAATTGGCATAGGATTCTGGGAAATTCCTGGATTCTAGAGCATTCTAGAAGGATGCACAGCTCTTATCTCATCCTATGAGGTTAACTTTGGATAGGCTATGGATCAATTATCCCTCTATCCTCTCATCCCTTTCTCCATGGAAACTGACTCCAATTTTGGAAAACCATTCAATGCCAAATTTATGACAAAACCACTTACATTTCCCTATAAATTGACCACTCATCATAGTGATCAGGGGCTGGAATTTGAAGATTGTAGAGAAATACTCTTGGTTTGAGATTTGAGTTCATTGTTAGGTAATGTTATGTTGCTAGATTGATGTGATATTGGTGTGATGAGGGTTTGGACTAAGCTGGATGAGTCACACGGGATCAAACTGCATTGGATGTAACTCCTCCTTCTACATTAATAAAGTTGTTTGTTCCTTTTCCTATATTGCTTTTCGTATCTATGATGCATATGTCTTTAAATTTCATCTATTCCATTCGTTTATAGTAGATAGATCGTATGCTTTGATCGTTGTCGTTTTCTGTTTCTGTTGATAGGAAGCAAAAGATCTCAAGTAGGTTCCTTCATCTCATCTATCTATTATAGGAAAAGGTTAAACCACTTTCTTTCTATTGTTCTAACTATAACTACCCACTTAGGGAAGATGTACTTATTTGTACATATAAATTCCATATAACAAATTGGTGACAATACTGGGGAATGAATGTCATTTATGGTAGTTTATTCTTATCATATTACATCTTAGTAGATTTTACCTGACTTCATTGATCTCTTTTCAGTCATTTTGAAGCTTTTTGGTCAAATATTTGCACTGGAATGCCTATTCTAGGAATGTTCTGTTATGAGTGCACCCTTGGTCAAGGGACAGTGCACTGCAGTGCACCCTTGGCTTAGATACAGTACTCTGTAGTGCACTACCTCCCACTCAGGGTTGTGTTGATCCCTGTCAAACTAAAAAACCCATCTTTTGCTTGGTTTTTTCCAAATTTGCTTTTGACTTTGTTTGTTGAAATATCAGTGTTTTCTATGGCTCTGAAATCAATTTCCATTTCTTCTCCTAGCGCTACTTTGGCCTTTATTGTTTAGTGTTTCTTAAGAGATTTCTTTATCATTATCAATTCATTATCAAAGTTAGCTTACATCGATTAGTATTTTCTAAAAAGGAAGCATCGTAATGTCTTCATTTCTTTGAAAAAGAAAATGTCGTAAATTCTTCGTTTCTTGTGAAAAGCATTGATTGATCGTTTGTGCATTCAGTTTCCTTATGTTCATCTAAACATTAAGGGAATGAAAAGAAAAACATGTATAATGCATTTAGAAGTTTGTGTGTGCTTGTAGGAATAGTAAAGGGAAAGTTGCATTAGATGTGCCCTTTGCTCTTTGTTTAGGGATTTTGATTGCTCTATCCCTTTTAGTTACGATTTTCATTGTCTAAATCAAATGAAAAGAATGTCTCTCATCATAGTTGCATTCTAGGAGTTTTAGATACATCACGCGGTGAACATAAAAGGAAAACATTTAAGCAAGATCAACTAAAATTTATCTCAATTAACCTAGTGGAGCATTATAACTTAACGAATAACATTTAGAGGTCTAGGCTAGAGAGGTGTTTCGATGTTGTTAAACATAGCAACTATCACTAATGGTCTATGATACATTCCGAGTGAGATACCTCATTCCACGTACATAAGTATATTATATCTCGTCCATGTACTTTCGAGTATATAGGGCAGTGTTATAGTACGAAAAGTATAAAGGAATTCTCTCACTGTGTGGTTTCACATTAGACAGCGCTAACATGGATTAGGCCTCCACGTACTTTTGGGTATATTTGGGAGGACTACATTAGGTTGCTATCCATCCATAGGTAACCGAGTCAGTCGCCTTGTATACTGTGATACACCAAAAATAGAATTCAGGGAGATTGCCTACACGTATGTTAAGTCCTTGGTTTACTAAGGCAGCATATTGTAGTTCATAGTTACTTGGTAATCCTTTTGCCTAGATTATCCCTCTTTTGTTTGTTATGTTATTTTGAGTAATATAAAATTAATTGACTGTAGATAACATCCTCCATGTCACTCCTTAGTTGATCTTAGGTTCAGACATATGGCAACAACTCCGGACTCCACCGATCAAGGAATTCCTTTTGATGGGAATCCTACTCCTTTTCCTCCTTTCAGAAATATTAGTGCTCCTTATATGTAATCCAAAAATGGATCGTGAATAAACCTCTAAAACTAAAATACTTCATATAAGAGGTGAAAGGTGCCAAATGGCACAAATCCTTTGTAAACCAAAGGAAAATGAAACTCGCAAGCTGCTCTCAGAAATAGTCTCATTACAGAGATCCCTTCATTCGAAATCCAAGGCAACTTAAATGGGCGAAAATGGACTTCAAATGGTTAAGTTATCATAAAATGAAGCTGTCCTTTTTCAAAGGAAAAAGAGGCAAAATCCCTTGAAAATGGGTCCTAAAAACCCTCTAAGTCTTCCAATTCTCCCAAAAGGGCAAAACCACCGAAAAAGGAGAAGTCTTGGACATATCGGATAACACTATCGGGCCTTAAAAACATGAAGAAAACCATGAAAACAAGGCTATCGGAGGCTTGAACAATGTTTTCAAAGGAGCCGTCGGATCTGGCCGATCAATGGTCCAGATCTGATCGGCAATCGCAATCGGCAGTGGCAGTCGAAAGATATCAGAACATGTTATACGATTAGTGTGATCGCAATATTGCAATTTGCATTTATAGCGGAGCACACACTAAATGGCTCGGGGTATGTATGATTTCTGATTGTGACAAGTCACATCACAATATCGCATCAAAGTTATTCAAAAGAGCAGGGCTGATACCATATGCGATGCGATATATATATATATATATATATATATCTATATGGACCTAATGGGGTGATAAACGAGATTTAATACATTTTGAAATCCGTCATAAGCCATTTTCACGGGATTTTCATAGTTTTAATGTATTCCCAAATACAAAGGGACAAGGCCAATTGCAACTTGCGATAGCGATTGAGAGTGGACCCAATAGGGATATAAAGCACATCTATGAATGTTTCAAATCCGAATGAACAGTGTTTTGGAGGATTTTCCGTGCTTTTGTAGCAGTTTCCTATGTTAACAAAAAATGACTGTTTCTAAAGGATTTCAAGCGCCGATTCACTCATCCATTACAGAACAGGTGGCATTCATCCCCAAGGGTGTTTAGCAATGATTGCTAACGCTCAGAGATGGGATTTGAATGGATTTTGGCATGAAGACAGAGAGATCGAGAGGGAAAATGAACAAGCAGCGCCAATTTGGCTTAAAAAGCCATAGAACGACAGAGAAGGGGTGTTGAAGGGGAAGCTGCAGCTAAATGTTGAAAGCAATTGTAGAGCCAAAGAGCTATTGTGTAGAGCAGCTGAGGGAGCCTTTGGTGTCACTTGAAGTTCAAGTGAAAGGCTAGAGAGATGAAGGTTGTAGAGGGCCAAGAGGCCAGAGTCGAAGAGCCAAAGAGTCGAAGAGTCAGAGCCAAGAGCTAGAACCAAGAGCCAAGAGTCAGAGTCAAAGCCAAGAGCTAGAACCAAAGCTAAAGAGCCAGAGTCAGAACCAAGAGCCAGAACCAAGAGCCAAGAGCTAGAGTCAAAGCCAAGAGTCAGAACCAAAGCCAAAGACTCAAGAGCCAGAGTCAGAGCCAAGAGCTAGAACTAGAGCCAAAGAGCCAAAGTCAGAGCCAAGAGCTAGAACCAAGAGCCAAACAGCCAGAGCCAAGAGCTAGAGCTTCAAGAGCCAAGGGATAAAATGGTGTCTAAACCCATTGTTTTTGTGTAAAAACAGCAGGAGTTGAGCCAAGAGCTTGTAAAAAATACTTATACCATAATCCCAGAGAGCCTAGTTGAGTTGACTAGAGCCCACGGAGATGTAGCCCAAGAGTTGATCTGATATTCACACTATGAGTGATCTCAGTTAAAGAATTATTAAATGAAGGTATTACAGACTCATGTGCTAGTGTGTGTCTATGCTATTTAGGCAACGAATCGATCAGATTACAAATACACAGACACTTGAGATGGAAAACAGTAGAGAAACACAGCGAGCAAAATACACGAACACAACAATTAATAAGGAGTTCACCCTATCCTCCAGGGCTACATCTCTGCTCTAGATTTCAGTGGTGGCCTTCTTTTATTGTCTTAAAGTAGAGAATTACAATGAAGGAGCTCAATATGAGTCTCCTGAAACAGAATGCTTGGTAGGGTGGTTCTTGGATTCCCCAAGCCACTAGAGTGCACAGACTCTTTACCTTACTACCTCTTTGACCTCTCTGGTCTGACAGATCCGCTTAGGGATGGCTTGAATATTTCAAGCTCTCTGGTGCTCGACGCTACCTTTGGTCAGCTCAGCCCTCTGTCTTCTTTCTACTCTTTCCTTCACTAGTTCTTCTCTTCTCTGTCTTCATCTTCAGAGGATAGGAGTTCTTCCTTTCTGTGTCCTCTCTTTGTATTCTCTGTTCTCTGTTTATGGCTTTAAAGCTAGTTGCTCCCATGGTTGTTCGATTCCTCTTCCATCATCGTCAGATCGCCTGCTATAGCTTCTCTTGGAGTTCTCTGTTTCGGCATCATCATCAAGCTCACAAGGAGTGGCCACTTGTCCTCCTGCAACTACTCCAACTTGCTCCGTCAATTCATTTCTTTAGTTACATCATGGAATGAGTCTTCCACCACCTTGGTAGTCAAAGCGGACATCAAATTCTTCTAAAGTGTGGCTTATTCCCTCATTAAATCCGATCTTATCGTCGGGCGCAATATCGGCCATCAAATCTGAATCCCCCAATCCAACGCCATCCGCTCATTTCACGTGGTTGACTTGCTCGACCGTCAGCATGCGATGAGCAGCGGTTTTCTCTCTCCTATGCTTGCCATGCGTCGGGCACTAAGTGGAATCGCTCCGATTTCACCAAAACTTCTTACCACCCAAGGGTGCCTCCAATCAATACCGCCAATTTTGGAGCGGGTCCCACCTTTAGCCGTTAGCCTTTTGTCACACGGTTTTCCCATCTCCCACGCGATCGAGCACTCAGGGCCTCTCCTTCTTGAGGGTTTTTGCCAATCTGGCTTCCCAGTGGCTAGTTTTTCCTCCCGCGTAGTCTCCATGGGCCTCAGTCAGCGCGCTTTGACTGAGGTCCTCGTCGTTCCACGTTGGCTGCTAACTGCCACTATTTTAGAGGTGTTTTTGATCTCTACTCTTAGTTCTTTGAAGTCTGTCCCGACTAGATACAATCATGGCTCTTTTGATTATTATTCTTCATGGATCCAATCTAGATCACGACCTTCCCACTAAAAAGCTTTTAGACCACCAAAAGTTGGTTTTTCAAGCATCGACTAAGTGAGGGTACTGCTGTCTCACTCGTTCAATCTCAATCCACTTTGCACTGCTCGACTTTGAACCTTTGAGCCCAATTCTGAGGTACTCAACATCTTCTCTACATGTTGTCCTCACCTTCCTGTCCAGCACTATGTCTTCCTGCAATTCATTAAGATATTCAGGTAGCAGGTCATCAATAGAAGGCAATTGACTCTGCTCTTTAGGATCGTCAACCATTGAAGGTTCAAACAATCTCAAGCAATCTGCATTTATGACTGAGTAGATGTGCAAGTAAGCTGGTAGATCAAGGCGAAAAACGTTTTCACCAATCTTCTCAAGTATTTTAAAGGGTCCATACCTGATAGGCTTTAGCTTCTTACCTTCGCCTTGCATCCTGACCTTACTGATATACAGCGAGACCTGGTCACCAACTTGAAAACTATGCTCCATTCGATGCTTGTCATGCCTTGCTTTGTACTTGGCTTGGCTCTTTCCTAGCTATTCCTGTACTTCCTGGTGGATCTCCTCGATCTGTTCAATGAACCTAGTTGCCTTCTCCACATCATTGTGTCCATCAACCATGGTATCTTTACTAAAGATAAAATCCAAAGGAGACCTTGGTGTGGAACCAAAACAGGTCTCAAAAGGAGATCTCTATGTAGAAGAATGGTTTGCTCTATTGTAGGCATGTTGCACATAACACAAATGTTCATCTCAAAGCTTAGAATGTTTGTTGCAATATCTTTTGAGTAACTGGATCGATGTCCTGTTAACTACTTCTGTCTGGCCATCAGTTTGTGGACGAAAAGATGTGCTTTTCTTTAGTTTGGTGTCCATCAGTTCCCACAAATCGAGTGTCTCGGTTTGATACAATAAAAGTAGGTAATCCAAAATGAACCCATACATGTTCAAAGAATAGTTTTGCAGTCTGTTCAGCTATAATCTGTTTATTACAAGGTATCAAAATGCACATTTTGCTGAACCTATCCACAACCACATATAGATAATCATGGCCTTCTCTAGACTTAGGCAGTCCCCCAACAAAATCCATGGAAACGCTTTTCCAAGGGTGAGAAGGAACTGGTAATGGAGTGTACAAGCCTAGTTTTTTATTGTTGGGCTTGCTTTTAGCACACATAGTACACCCTCGTACATCTCTAGAAATTGTCTCATTCATTTTTAGCAAACAACAAAATCTTTGCAGTTGTGCAACCGTTTTACTTACCCCAAAGTGACTTGATATCAGAGAAGTGTGTGCTTCTCTAATTATTGTCACTCTCTCAGTTTGTGGAATGGAGAGTTTCCCACAATGATATAAGAGTCGGTCCTTTACATGATAATCCAATTCTTCTACTCTTTTGCCTTAACTCAAAGTTGCATATACATCTTTAAAGTCTATATCTTGAGCATACTGTTCAATGTAGCTTTCATGTAGCACATAATTATGCTTAAGTATAGTAGATGCATTTATAATGGGTCTAGATAACATGTTTACAACTTTGTTATGTATGCCCTTTTTATATCTGATGACTAAATGAAACTGTTGTAGAAAACCCATCCATCTGTAGTGTCTTGATTGCTGCAACTTAGTTTGGGAGTGCAGATATTGAAGTGGTTGATAATCAGTATGTATTACTATCTCTTTGCCCATTAAGTAATGTTTCCACTTTTTCACACTAATGCATACAATTCTTTATCATATGTAGGATAGTTAACTACTGCAAGATTAAAAGTCTCAAAATGATAACATATGGGTTTACCGTGTTGTGTCAACACTACTCCCATGGCATAGTCACTGCATTTGTTTGGATCTCAAATGGTCTTTGTAGATCAAGAAGTGCTAATACAGGTGTTGTACTAATTTTCTCTTTCAAGGTGTCGAAGGCTTTCTGATGTTTGCCTCCCCACTGAAACACCTTGTTCAATCTTGTTAAAGCATGTAAGGGAGTTGCAATTGAGGAAAAGTTAGAAATAAACTTCCTCCAATATTTTGCTACTCCTAAGAAGCTTCTTACTTCTGTAACAGACCTGGGTTTAGGCCAGTTTACAATCACTACCACTTTAGAGGGATATATTTTCAATTCACCACCCCCTACTATGTGACCCAAATAATTTAGAGATGTTTTGCCAAATTCACATTTTGAGAGTTTAACATGAAGTTTTTCTCTTTTCAAAACATTTAGCATCTTCTTAACATGCTTTAAGTGCTCTTCCCACATTTTGCTAAAAATCAGAATGTCATCTAGGTACACAATAACAAAATCATCAAGAAAAGGTCTGAGTACATCATTCATTAATCTCATGAAGGTAGTAAGAGCATCGGTTAAGCCAAAAGGCATGACCAGCCACTCATACAATCCCTGCTTGGTTTTGAAAGTAGTCTTCCATGCATCTTGTTCTGTAACTCTAACCTGATGGTATCCACTGTGCAAGTCCAGCTTGGTGAAATAAACAGCTTCCTTCAATTGATCTAAAAGATCATCTATGCAAGGGAGGGGATAATGATTTTTGATGGTTATCTTGTTTAGTGCTCGGTAGTCAATGCACATTCTCCACGAGCCATCTTTCTTTCTCACCAAAATGATTGGTGACCCACATGGTGATGTGCTAGGCCTGATGAACCCCTTTTCGAAGAACTCCTGCACCTGTTTCCTGATTCAAGATTCTCTAAAGCAGACAACCTATACATCCCAATATTAGGCAATGGAGCATCTTGTTACAAAATAATATCATGTACTATTTCCTTTTTGGGTGGCAGATCTTTAGGTTCTTGAAAAAATACATCATACTATGAAACAACCTCTTTTATATCAGCTTGCTGTTTAGCATTACAACCCTTAAATAGATTGGTTTTATCAGGTTTCTTTTCCTTTACAACCATCAATAAGAATTGTTTGCATGAATTTATCATTCTTTTCCTCTGCCCTGAGTTTATGAGAGTATAATTATTCTTGAGCTTATGAGCTCTTACAAAGTATTTGATTCCATCTTTAACAAGTAGATACTTGTTCTCAGATCTATAGAAAATAGCTTTTCTATCATACAAGTAAGGACTTCCTAAAACAATTCCACATATATCCAAGGGAATTATGTCTAACTCAACCTCATCTACAAATGCTAACCCAAAAGAAAATTTGAGTTTGCATTGTCTAGTCACTTGTAGTTGTGCTTTATCATTCAACCATCCTAATGGGTATGGTTTCTTATGAGGTGTAGTTGCTAATCCTAATTTCTTTACAATTGCTTCAGAAATCAAATTTACTTGTGAGCCACTGTCAAACAAATTATAAATCTTTTGATATTTAGAAACAACTCGAATATGGAAAAGCTCATGTATTTTTCTCTCATACTCTTCATCAATAATAGATTGTGCAGAATTACTAGTAGATGCTTTAGAATTCTTACCTTTTATACCAGTGGCTACAATGGTTGTTTCATCTCCCGAGTCTGACCCCAAATCTTTTTTAATAGCTGCAACAATCTTCTTCTTCTTGCCCTCGGACTTCTTAGGTCTCAGCTCTGGATGTAGAATCCAACAATGCTCATCATCATGCCCATCCTTTTTACAGTGAGTGCATGAAGATTTTCCTTTCTGTGCAGTGTTCGGCTTCCTTGCTTTCCACTTTTTCTTTCTTTTCTCCTTGCTTTTGCTTGCAGTGGGATGGGATGGTCCCCCAACTTCTGGATTTCCATTCTTCCTCTAGCTTCTAGATGAGTAGCTTGTATAGATACCTCATCTATACTAGTGGGATTAAACATGAGGATGGTATGCCTCATGTAGCTGTGTAGTCCACC